>CAJFCJ010000074.1:25514-80623 GCA_904063045.1 Dimorphilus gyrociliatus
TCTTCCTCGTAGACTGTTTTAACAAAACGAAAAACAAAATGGTACACTTGATTATTATAAAAAAGGTACTACGCAGCATACATAGTTAACTTGGCTGAGTGAGATTTCTCACCTGACAGAGATCACTATTTATTGATGGTCGGTTGCATTGACACAAATCCCTTTAACCTGACCCACTCGCCTCCTCCCCCACTACTCCCACTCGCGTTCGTAACTTAGGATGATCACTATTAATTGGTACGAAATCTCCAAGCGCCATATTAACTTGAATATCATACTGTATTTTAAAGATAATTACAAGATGGTGTTTGACATAAAATTCGAGGAGTTTTTGTAGTACATTTAATGAATTTCCTATATTGCATGTAATCACTCGAATATCTGGATAGGCATTTGAATTTAGGTGATACCAGAACTTTTTCAATTTTTCCAGAATACTCCTCACAATTGAAAAAGTCGCCGTAGTTGTGTAATGATGTAACGATATAATTCATTGGATAATTGTAAAACTTGGACGATGTTAAATCCGCATCTTTCTTTGATTCGTTCAAATTCATCACTGTTAAAAAACAGAAAAAGAAAATTATTGCATTGTAGATCTTTCTTTTTAATTGAAATTAATGAAATTTTTTTTGCAACCAGAATAGAAAAGATCATTTGGAAAAATGTTTTTAAAGTATAATTCATTCAGGAGATAATCAGTGGATAAAAATGCAAAATCCACTATTGATAATCCTCTTTTTTTACACATTATCTCTGCTTTTGAAATGGTTGCCCAGTTTTGAAACGATAAAATCTCATAACAATGATCCATATAATCAAAAATAAACTGTCCATTTTTGCAAACTATCATGTGTGTGTTTATGTATTTTGTTTAAAAAAAACATCTTTTAATCTATTCTTTAAAAATTTTGGAAAATTTTTAACCTTTTTTATTGTTATCTCTTGTGCATTTCAATGCCATTTCAATAGGCAAAAAGATAAAACTTGGCTTTACTGTTGATTGGCAAAAATAGTTATTTACCATATCCGGACATTTTGCTCTATCTGTCTTCATATATGACATTGTGCTATACGAGAATCCGAACATTTGGCATATTTTTAAATACATTTCGCTCCCTTGTTGAATCAAATCTAAAATTTGATAAATATTATCTTGAACAACTTGAACTAATGCAGTTATTTCGCTTTTCTCCGAAAGGTCGTGTTTATAGAAAATATTCCCATAAGGGATGACAAGACGGTAGCGAACATCTATGAAAAGAGAACATGGCAAAAAAAAGTTTATTCTATCGAAAATAATCAGCTTTTACCTTCAAATTTTGTATTTTCCATATGTGAAACTAAATACATTTTACCGTATTTTATTGAATACGAGAACGTACATCCTTCGAGGTAAGAACCATCCCATTTACAATTTCCAAGCGTTAACAGAGTATTTTTTGAGTACAGTAACCTTGGTTCTCTTGGACAGTGTAAAATATCGTCCTAAGCGCATAATTATTAATCTATCTATGATTTATTTTTATTAAGGATACTGTACAGAATAGATTATTGAGTAGTTTATATTCTTTGAAGGAGCCCTTTTGAGAAGCTTCCATGTCCAGTTAATAATTAAACTTTGATTTGTATCATAAAATGTAAATGGGATAAAGCCATACGTTTTTGAATTTAACATTAATGTATTGTTGAGATAGAGAGATTGGGATGTTAAAAGATTTAGGAAAAATGGTGTTATTGGCAGTATTTCGTCAATATCTATGGTAAGTCATTTTTTTCAAATAATATTGAATATGTATGAATTTCTCATTCTAACCTTGAATTTCTTGAAAAGAACAATATATTTTTGAATAATTTCTATTGACAATTTCCAGTTTGAATTCTCCTTTATAAAAGACAATAATTGATGATGTAGATGATGATGATGATGATGATGATGATGAGTTTATGTTTTTAAGGAAAAACTGAGAATCCTTGCATAAAAATTTAACATTTCCCTCATTGCTGAACAAATCATAAGAGTAGCCATCTTTTCTTACAAACAATTCGTATATATTTTCATCAAAGTGTTCTATGGAATAAATGTCTAACAAAGAGTATTTTAATAGAATGTAAACCAATAAACAAAAATTTTTAATAGGTGCAATTTGAAAATATTAATTATTAGAGAGAACGAAAGAGAGTGAGAGAGAGGAGAAAGAAGACCATCCAGGACAACACCTGTAATGAGGAGGAGATTAGTAAAAAAGAAATCGAGGCAAACAAATACACTCAATAATACATTCAATTGCACCTAATACACTTTAGCATTAGTCTCCTATCATTGGTCACCCATTTTTCTAACAAATGACGTTTTTTTACTACTCCGAGTATTGCTAAACTATTTATACATTTGAATTGGACTTTCAATCTGTCAGTTGTGGTAAAAAATGAATGATTGATAGGGTTTATCTGTATCATTCTTCCATACAAGTAGATTTCTTTTTGAAGCATTTCAAACAAAGCAAAGGTATGAAGAAATCAATAGCCAAATGTTTTTCACTAAAAAGTTAAATTGTAAGTAATAATTGCCAATTAATTGACTAAAAGACTTAAAATACACACAACTGGCAACAAGGATCGAGAATTTTCGGTTCTAGCACAGTACGAACTGGTTGTTAGATAATAAATTTGAAAAAATTAGTGAAAGTAGTCAAAAGGAATAAAGGAAATTATTTTTTTTTACAATTTTGCTGATCACACGGAGTAGAAGAGTAATGAATTGTATCAAAACCCATAAAATCGCAAATACTTTTGTACATTACATTGTCATAACAAAACGAAGTTGCTATTGGATAACTGTCATTGTAATATGGAGATGTTGATACCATTACAGTTCCGTATGTGAAAAATTCATTGTCAGCAATTTTATTAAAGTATATAGATGCATTTGATACAGCTAAATGTTTATATTCCGACCAAATTAAGCAGTGAGAAATTTTTATATATAACAAAAGATAGGAGATAGTCATCAGCAAGTTTGACATTCTGACATTGAGAGACAATGAATTTATCGAGGAGATAAGCATTGAATTACTAATGAAATATCTTTAGTCTTTTTTCTTCTCTCTCTTTTTCTCAAGGTAGTGTTACAAGTTGTGATAAATAATGTAATTTCATAATTAATATTTATTCTAAAGAATAATTAAATGCTTTTCAATTCTAATATTCAATTTTTATTCAACAAAGTCGTGCATTTAAACTAATTATTTCTGCCTCTCTCTCTCTCTGTTCCTATCTATCTATCTATTAATCTATATAGTATCAAAATGATTAAATTGAAAGAATACATACTTTTCTCGCTTAATTTAGCATTAAAATTTCTTACAGAGTGTATTACAATAAATTACACCTCATCAGACCTTAAATTTTCTATTGATTCAATAGAAGATGATAAATATTTTAGATATGGAACAGTGGTAGTTGAAAATGTAAATAATTCAGAGTTCTATTACATTAAATCCGATGGCTGTAAAGGAACAAATAGTTTAGTTCACAACCTGTGTTCATTCATGGGCTATGATAAAATTCATGTTGTGCACAATTCTTGCCAACCGAAGAATGGTAAGTCAGAAAAAGAGAGATGGGAAAAACAACTTTTCTTACATTTTTTTCCTTGTTTTCTAGATAACGGAAAATTGATAAATGATCTTCTCCTTCAGCCATGCTGTTCAATGTAAACTGGAATTTTTTACATATATACTGTATAGATGCGATAGAAAAGTCCATAAAGTTTTAGTTTAAGTCTAGCTCTAACCTAGCCCTGGATTTTTACATTTTCTAGCCCATTTTTAGTTAAACTAAATCCAAACTAGTTAAAATTTTGAGAATGGACGTTTTTCTCTCGACATATATACATATATATATATTTATACTTGAAATAACCCGACCGTTTTACAAAGGAATGTTACTCCAACAATCACCAACAAATCTTTTGTTGTCATTTGTTTAAAATGCTTCAAGAAGAATTCTACTTGTAAATTCTTTAACAAATTTGGATTAGATTCTTTAACAATAAATTGACTTTCAGATATATATTCACTTAAATATCCAACATTGAGTATATATCAACTATTTTTGAGAAAGAACCAACAGTCATTCCAAATATTTAGTAATGAGACTAACAAACATTTTTTATGTAAACAATCTCAATTCTATATCTCGGAAGATTCTTTACATACATTTTCAACAAAGAAGGCAATTTTTCTCCAATCGACTGACTTTGTATTCAAAATTAAAAATGGAATAGACACCGCAAATACATTTTGCTCTTTTCAAGATATTAAAGGTTTGCCTATTTATTGGCGAGATAATAAACAATGTTTATTTAAATATATTTCAATAACAAAGATATTCAACTTTTACCTTCAAATAATTTTTTTCTATCGTTTTTCCAAATGAATGAACCCATTTCGGATCATAGTTTGATAATGAAGTCAAAAACGCTTGGATATTTACCTTTTAGCTTTGCTAAAACGAATAAAGATAAAATTAATAAATGGCTGAGGAGGTTTTTTGATAAGAAAATGACAAAATTACAATCAACTAAGGTAGATTTGGTAGTAGAGAGAGAAATAAAGGAGAGATTTAGGAATACTACTCAAACATAATAAACAAACAATCAATACAGCCCTAAACTCCAACAGATATCCATAGGATTTTGTAATGAATCTTTCAACTTTAATTATCTACCATCAAACCGTTTGGCTTTGGGAAACTGTAAATGGGACGGGTCCTATCTAGAAGGTTGCATACTTTCTCAAACGTTATCGGAATCGACAATTTATTCAATTATAAATATTGAAAGTCTAAGAGAAACTGGTATAGTTAATTAATTTTCAAAGTTCATATTTTTTCATTTACAATGGATTCAGATTCTTTGTATCGGATTGTTACTCTGATCAATAAATTCATCTACAAAAGTGATAAGGATAAACCGAACGAAATAATAGGATTCGTTGAAATTCTCGAAAACAATTACTACTCACAAATTCCATTTCAAAATTTAACATCTGATAAAATTGCTTACATTTGCCAATATTTTGGTTATTCTTACAGTACACTCCAGTTTAAAATTCTTGAAACATGTTCGCATGATTCAGTTGATAACTCTATATGTTGGCCGAAAGGAGTGAATATAGATACCGAAAATAACCTCAACTTTACTATAAAATGTAACCGTGCAACTAATAAAAAAGGTTTTCTTTTCATGATAAAATTATTTTTTCCATTAAAAAAGGTTTCATTACTTGTTTAGCTTGCCACCACAAGTACTACTCGTTAGCAGACAACTCAACTATTTTCGATATTCACGATAATTGCTATTATTACTTTCACGCTAAAAGAAATTTAAGTATAATTGAAATAAGTTCCTTTTGTCAAAAAAGAAATCTTTCGATCTTTGACAACGCATTCGCTTTCTCCGAACTATTCTTTCATACATTTGTTAAACATGTAAAACCAAACGTTACAGCAGCGCCAAGCAGTTAAGCAATGTTATTTATCTTCTTTTCAATGATAAATTCATGACGTAAATGTTGGGGGATAGCGGATAAAGAAACGTCACTGTTTGTGAGCAAATAGTTAATAAGCCTATGTGCAAACTTTCTATAGACAGTCAATTCTAACCGTTTCAAAAGTAACATGGGGACGTTTCTATTCCGGCATTCCATTATTTTTTCTTTCAAATATTTAGTGCTTGATGAAAAATTCCTAAAAAGAAAAAATCGCACAGTACTAACAACCTCAAATAATTACCCTGAACAATTCATAATCTATGATTTGCACTCTTCTTGTGAAAAGAGCTATTACGATCATAGTATGAGAAATTTCATTTTTTAGCATCCTTTTTTTTAAAAAAAGAAAGAATTAAAACTGAATATTCAAGTGTTAAATGAAATTTTCCAGTGTTCGAGAAGCTCACCACGGTTCCATCAATGTGTCTAGAGAGGAATATATATTCTTCTTATATTGAAAGTTTTAACTGTTATGAAAGATATTACGAATTTTTTTGTCAGAGACCTTCCTGTAAGTTACAACTGTTATTTAATAAAAATAGAGCATAGCATTTGGGAGAAATGGGGATTGGATGTCGAAAGGAAGCATTTACTTTTTGGTTTTTGTTGTAAGCCTATGATAATTTACATTTTTAGACTATAAGGAAGAAAGAAGCCCTTTGAATTCTTTGCCAATTGAAATTATTAGCGATGTAGTATTTTTATGCTTTAGAGAGAATGTTTACATTAATAAGATGTACGTCTGCGACGGAATTGATGATTGTAAACTGGGTGAAGACGAGGAGAATTGCTCACAGCCGCAATACTTTTACTGTTCACCAACCGAGAGGATAATGTATCAATTCGTTTGCAATCATTATTATGACTGTTCCAACAAAATTGACGAGGAGTTTTGTGGTAAATAAAGAAAAAACAACGAAAATACTAATTATCAATAACAAACATTTTTGATCTAACCGCTTTGACAGAATGGCAAACTTGTCCTACTTTTAGGTCTATATTCTATCAACGTGATAAACAAATACTCATTATTTTTCTTTAGATGTCAGAATAAGCAATGTATAGAATTATATAATTTATGTAATTCACAAATCAACTGCGCTGATCAAACTGATGAAATTTGTGATAAAAAACTATTTCATTCAAGCGACGAATCAAATTCGAGCTTTTGCCCAAAAAATTTCTTTTATTGCAATGGAGACAAATGTATAGAAAAGTCTCGCGTTTGCGATCTGCACTTGGACTGCACGGATTTTAACGATGAAATTCCATCAATGTGTAGCACTATAATCACTAGAGCAAAGTGTGACTCACTAATTGCAAATAGAACAAACACATGCCGTCTGGAAGAGTACTTTGATCATTTTAGCTTTTCTTCACCAATCTCGTATTTTGCAAATTTTTGGTCAGAGTGCTCAAACAATTCATGTCCAAATGGAACTTATACATGTAAAGATGATAATTATTGTATACCGATTATGAATGTATGCGACGGAGTTGCTCATTGTCGAAAAGGAGATGACGAATATCAGTGTGGTTTGTCTTATATTAGTTTTAACAAAGCAATTGATAAAACATTAATAAACACGTAGAAAACTTTCGACCTTCTGGTTTTTTTGCCTGTAAAGATAGCACTTCAATTTTGAATTTAAATCAAATATGCAATGGAATAATTGATTGTTTAGACGGAAGTGATGAAATTAATTGCAATTCAACAATGATAAAATGTGATAGAAATTTAAAATCAAGACAATATTTCTGTGAAAATAAAGAGATTTCAATTGAAAATAATGACAAATATATTAAAAATCAATTTTATAATGATTTAATATTCAAAAATTCAAAATTATTACCAAATAATGATGATGATGAAATAATATTTTTAAATATCTATAAAGTTCAATTCAATGATTTGAATAATTTCAAAATTATCATATCAAATTCAATGCCAAATTTAATTTCATTAGCTGTTCAAAATTTAATGCTTGACTTTTTCAAACATTTCGAAATGGATAAACCAATGAAACTTTTACAAAATATTTCAATTGTTAAAGTTACATTAGCAAAATCATTTCAATATTTCAATTTCTCAATTTTTCCTTTGTTAACAAAGTTGAGTATTGTTAGATCATTTCCGTTAGAATCTCTTAAAAATGGACATCTAGGTGCTAATTCAAAATTGAAATTCCTTGAGATTATCAATTGTAGATTATCGTCAATTGACAAACTACTGTTTCACAATATAAATGTAATGAATAGTCTAAGAATTTTATTTCTCAATGGAACAAAATTTAATAAATCATCAAATTTTTTACCATTTAAACATCTGTTGACAGTTGATCACGTGTCATCTGAGTACTCTTCAATTTGTTGCATTGTCAATTATTTTAATAAGGCAATTAAATCTTGTCGACCAAACCATAAGAAATTACTAAAAGCTTGCTCCAATTTATTAGTTTCGAAAAGAATTAAATTTCTATTTATAGCAGTGACAATTCTTTGCTTTCTGGGTAATTTAATTAGTTTTCTAATCAAGTTAAACAATTTGACGAGATTGTCAATGATATTCGAATTGTTTCTATCACTTGGAGATTTTTGCATCATTTTACCATTAATGATCCTCTTATCCAAACACTACAAATACGAAGGGGTTTTTATGTATTTTTCAGTTCACTGGCTTTCAACTATAGAATGTCTGTTAATTTATCCATTTATAATACTCTCTTTGGCCTTGTCGTTGTCAAATCAACTTGTAGTGACCATAGAACGTTTTATAGCTATAAAATATCCATTCAAAAAAACTTTTTCCTCAATATTTTCAATTGTTGTAACTGAACTTTCCATCATTGTTACATCAACGATATGTTTTATATTGCTCTTGTTATTTAAGAATGTATATATAGTAAGAGAAAAATATAGATCTTATTAAACTCTATCTTTTCCAGACTTATCAATTTTCTACTGATATCTGCTTTAGTATTTTCTACACAAATCAACAAATACTTGAATGGTCCTTGTTATTTCTACTCTTTGGATTTATCCTATTCAGTTTATGCGTAGCTATGAATCTATTCTCTCTGCTTACAATTTTTCTTTTAAGCAAAGCAGCAGCCGTATCCAAAAATAAAAAAACAATGACCTACGCCAAAAGTTCAATGGTTATAGCATTTATTACCAATACAATTAGTTGGCCACCAGTGTTTATCATAGGCCTTTTGTCCTCATTTATTGATTTCGAGATAAATTACGAAATGTATTTATGGATATTTATTGTATTTGTGCCTATGAATAGTATTTTAACTCCTTATTTTCGTATAATAAGCCAGTTGAGAACTAGAAAACAATTGAAAAGGTATGTATACTTACTTACCAGCTGTTTTAGAAGGACAAAAATTTTCCATATGAAGATGGAGCAAAAAGATAATTATCTTATTTCTTTTTCCATAAAAAAACAGACAGAAAAAACTGTTGCTCCAACAAAAGTCAATAGGAGACAAATGTATTGTTTCTCCTTTTCTTTCTTTCTCTCGCTCTCTCTATCTCGCCTTAAAAACCTACATTTTCCTTTAATACAGATGTCAGCTTTTACAAGACATCCTTCAAATATTACTTAATTTCAAAAAATCATAGTAACAAACTGACATTATTTCAACGTATCAAACATTTGAAAAGCATTGTTGACCTAAGAATCTTTTCATATTGTTTATTTACAGCCATATTTCAAAGCAATGAAATATCTGTTTGTTTAACTGAAGCTATTAGTTTCAAAAATATTTTTGTTGAAAAGAGAAAATACTATTTTTTAATGTCAAATGTAAAATGTTACTCTGATCTTCAAAGTCAAATTGATATTCAAAATGCTGCTCTATTAATAGATGATTGTATGAACACTCTATTGAAATAAATTATTAAAATGTCATTTGAATATTTTCAAATTTTTACTATATGGAGAAAAAATTGGCAAAATTCCAAACTTGATAGAAAAAAGTGAGCCTAGCTAATTAACTATTGATTAGTTGCTTTTAACATAAATTCGATTCAACTCTTGCAACATGAATAGCTAATTTTAGAATGTCGAACAAAATTTCCATTATTTCATTTTTTTACCCTAACCCTAATCCTAAGTTACTTTAGCCTTTAACATTCAGGAAATGCTCTGACCACGAACTCTTTTACTTTTTCTCCAACATTACCAATTCATTGAAATTAATCAAACTTTATACTTAAAAATTGTTGGCACCAAAGTAGTATTTTATCACTATGCACCAATAACTTTAATTGCCAGTTTATAGTATAATTTTATAATGCAACCTATTAAAATCCATAATTATAAAATATAAATGTTACAAGGTTCTCTTGAACAACGAAACTAAACGATAAACAATTTTTTTTTGCAAGCAAAACTGGGAAACAATAAGGATGATTTTGATAGACCCTCTTTAATAAAGTAAATGACAGGAGTATTGGAACACCTGGAAGTTTTATTGGCCAAATATTAAAAATCTTTTTCATTATGAAAAAAGATTATTTTTTATTCAGTGTTCAATAATAGGTTCAACTTCCAATTTTAGGGCTCCTTGCTGGCCAATCAAAGGCTCAACGTTGTTTTTTTAAAAGGCCTTTTTCGTTTTTCTTTCTATGTGACTATGTGACAACCAGCATTTTCTTGCTGGAAGATGTACTTACTGCCCATTTTTTACCTCAGTCTCTTCTATGACAGAAAGAACATCTTCCACAATGAAGGAGCTCTACTTTTCCACATTCAGTTTTCTCCTTATCACTATTGTTAGTCCACATCCTAAAGTCATCAGGTCCACTTAGGGAAAACCTAGCCTCAACTGTAAAAATAACCATAGGCCAGTCTAGACTAATAATTTTGTGACAGTATTCTTTTCTCTGTTTACAATCTTTAGAGGTGAGATCAGTTCTTTGTCTGACTCTTTTGTATTTGACGTTTTGTCTTTTCAGCTCCTTCTGAATTGTTCTGATGCTTATATCTACTTCTAGTTCCTTTAATATCTTTGCTGCTGTCACTCTTTGCTTCTTATCTTTCAGTTTCTTCACAATCTGTTTCATCCTGGTTATCTCTCTGTCAGAAAGCTATTGTCTTGCTCTGGCTGCTTATACTTCAAGATGTTACTAACTGATGATGGTGCCATTCCTAAAACTCTTGCTGTTGCCCTTAATTTCCCTATTTGCCTATATTTTTTGATTACAAGATCCCTAATATCTTTACCCCAAACCATAATTAAAAAAATACAAATAAATTATATACAGTAATTTTTAATATTCAATAACTAATTAACTCAACTTAATACAGGAAAAAAGTTGAAAAAAATTTTGTTTGAGATGTCTATTTGAATGCCAAACCAGATATCAATGCAATGTTCCAATAAACATGTCACACAGCCAAAGATAATTACTAAAAACTTTTGCTAAAAATATTCACAAAATATTACCATTTTCTTAATTTTTTTCAATATTATGTTATTATGTCAATTTAACTCTTCTTCTATATGAATTTAGAAAAAAAATAATAGTTTGCAGTAAATGAACAAATTTAACCATTAATTAAAAATTGGCCTGTGAAAATTTATGGTGTCCACATATTCTTGTCATTTACTTTATATTACTGATTTTTTTGGGGAGATAAAAGGAATGTCTGAGAACTTATTGATACATCCTTGGATGAATATTATTAATCCTATCCTATTTTTACTTAAATTTCAAATTGTAGCTTTAAGTGACTGAGAGAGTTATATGCATAAGGATACTTAAGACAACATACTGCTCACTTGAATGTTACCGTATCTGGTGGGTGACTTAAAGTCACCTTCCTAAAGTTACCCCCCAACTGTTTCTTATCTCTTCTCAAACTATATGGAAATTTGTTGCTACTTAAAAACTATTAATGAAAAATTGATAGTTTGCCAACCAGAAAAGAGTATATACAATGGCTGTATATTTCTGTTTGGATCATTAACGTTAAGAAATTGGGCAACCGCTATTATGATATTGGCATTTATGATAAAAGTCCATTCAATTCTTTTGCGAATATTTAACTTGAAACGCTATGACCATATTTTTAACTATTGTGTGTCATTTGGAGATGGTCTTTTTGCAATTTCACTATCAATATTACTAATAATGGATTATAAATATGGAAGAAATTTCCTTACATTTTCATATATGTGGAAATCTAGTTTTAAATGTCAACTAGTTAGAGTATTAATCACATTTTCTTTGATTTTTACACATTTGAATAACATGTTCACAACTATTCGACTCTTTGATGCAAAGTACATTTTACTGAAAGAGTGTTGTTTATTTAAATTGCAACATATCGTCTTAATTGAATTGACTATATTTCTTATATCGCTTTCCTCTGCCATTTTGTCGTTATATTTTAGTCAAAATGTGAGAAAAAAGTAACATTGTTTGTTTTCTTTGAAGGAGGAAAGGGGACGAGATTGATTGCAAATAGTTGAATACTGGATAAAATATCCCCAACTTATTAACTTACAACCTTCATTTTGGCCTAATTAATGAAATTATTTTCCCCAACCGGAAATGAGCCCCCCTCAGGGGATATTTTGTCCAACACCCCATCTCCTCACCAAATAGTTCACCTAATTGTTTTATTGTTCCTTGTAGGATAATCAATATTCAAAATCTGTGCTGTGTTTCAATATTTTTTACACTGGTGAAGAAACAACAGAATGGATTATATCCGCTGTGTTTTTTGGCTTCATAGGCTTTCTACCCTGTTTCTTTATGGATTTAATCAGTTTCTTAAAAATTTGCAAGTGTTTTATGTTAAGAGAAAGAATTCATACATCAATTCTTTTAAGAGTTTTTGTTTCAAATGTTTGCTGGTTGCCATTGATATTTATTAGTTAGCTGTTTTTATGTTGATTTCTACTGTTTTTACATCAACACTTCTATCTTTCTTTCAGCAACGTTTTCTCCATTTTTAAATTTGACCATTTCCCACAAAGTTAATGTTATTGTTTTCTTAACAATACTACCAGCAAATTCAATATTCAATGAAGCTTTTTACATTGTAGAATATATTAAAATGAAATTAAAGGAAAAGAGGTTTTCTTTGTTTTTCATTCAGTTTATTTCAATCATTTTAATATTATATACTCATTTTTTCTCCTAATTTGTAAATAAATAACAAGGCATTTCAAATCGAAGAGAATGCAAGAGACACTCATTCTTAAATGTTGATTTTAAAGAATGTTTGTTGTTGTTTTTCTTACTCAGAGAGATTTTCTTTTTTTCCAACAGATTTTAGTTTTTTCAATGACAGTTTCAACAATAATCTAGTTTTAAAAGAACATAGTCAACATATGGAATTATTTGATTTTAACAAACATATTACAAAAGTTAATGATTTATTGGAGTTTACGCATTCATTATTTCAAGCGATAGACATTTGCTGCCAAAACACTCTCTGCCTTGATCAAAGTATCAAATCCGATTGCATTTTCTATGATCAAAAAAGATTTTATTGTCTCTTTAACAACGTAACTGAGTTTTCTGAAAAACAATTTAAAAATGATATTAAAGAAGCTTCAATGATTATTAGAAAATTCCTACAAAAATTCTTTATTGTCAATAAACTGTAGTTTAAACTTTTACGGTTTTTCTAATTTAGCAAAAGTTTAGGCCCACAGCTGTATTAAGATTGCAATAAAACCTGTAAACATAATACAGTCCCGCCAAAAAATCTATAGCAGGGTTGTTCTTGAAATGAAAAACGTGAAATATTTAAGTAACAGGACTTGCTTAATTAAATTTTTTTGTTTAGAATGAAGGATAAGACATTTATAGAACCAAATTTAAAGATAAAATTCATTTAAAAATTTTTTTTACTTTCCAGTAATTTTTATTCAAAAAATTTTGCATTATTTTATTTTTCTCTCTTATTATTTCAGAAATAGGACAAGCTCGTCCAAAAAAGGCCAGTGCACTGCCCTTCCTTAGCCAATTTTCCTTAGATTTTTTTAAATAAGTAAATAGAGAGGTTGTATAAAGTAAACAACAGGTATGTTGGCACACCTCGAATTTTGATAGGTGAAATATTAAAAATCAATTTCATTATGAGGAAAGATTATTATTTAAATTTTCTCAGTCTTAAATTATAGATTAAACTTGGAATTTTATATAAATTTCTTTCAAAAAGCATTTAGCTAAGCTTTTACATATATTTTTTTTATAAAAATTACTATTGTTTTATGATTTTTTTTCTTATTTGGCCAATTGACATGATTATTGGCACATAAACTTTTGAGTTAAAATTTTCTTTATCTTTGTATGTGCTGACCCTCTCTTTCTAAGCATTTGCTTATCCTATGGCCCATTCCATCATACAAATTTGGAAGCAACTCTGGATTCTTCTTTATAAGCTCATAGCAGCACTTCTTAATTCTTTCCCATAATTCACCCTCTGACTCGAACTGTGGCCCATCATAGACCATTGTTTTTGTTAGGTGCAACATGTTCTTGATTGGGCACTGGTCAGGGCTCCTTGCTGGCCAATCAATGGTCTTGATTTCATTTTTCTTAAAGGCCCTTTCTGCTGCTCTTGCTGTATGACAGCCAGCATTACCTTTCTGGAAGATGTACTTCCTCCCCATTTTTGTCTCAATCTCAAGACATGGCAAGAAGAGTTGACATAAATGAAGAAATTTCATTTGAGAAGCAATGTAACATTATGGAAACTCAAAGAAATGATTTGAAAATTGTTGTAGCCAGAAGAACAAAAGCTAAAGACTTACAAATTTTCTTTGTCTTCAAATATTACTTTTATTTTTGTGATATTTATTTATATAAACCCAGCAAAATGAACAGTTGACTGTTCAGTTCTCCAATTGTCAGCTTGTTGTTTATACTAGTGTACAACTTTCATTATATTTTACGCTTACATTACATTGCTATAAAGTAAACGACATGTATATATGCACACCCTGAATTCTGATAGGCCAATTTGTAATTAATGGTTAAAAATGTTTGTTCGCTGAAAAGCATTTTTTTTATCTAAATTTATATAGAAAAAGAGTTATATTTACATAATATTAAAGAAAATTTAACAAAATCATTATATTTTGTAAATATTCTTAGCAAAATATTTTTAGTAATTTTCATAAGTTTTTTCTTTATTTGGCCAAACGACATGATTATTGGCACACTTACTTGACATCCGCTTTGGCATTCAAAAAGACATCTCAAAAAGCTTTTTTTCAACTTATTTGCTTTTTTAAGTTAAGTTTCTTAGTTATAGACTTTTTTAATTACAGTATATAGTTTTTATTGTACTTTTTTTAATAATCATGTGGAGTAAAGATATTAGGGATCAGAAAATATAGAGAAATAGATTTTTTTGTAAGAATTAAAGCACTTTGTTTTTGTCATAGGCTTATGTAGACTTAATAATATCACAATATCATTAAATACTATTTTTCAATTCTCTGGCGGTGAAACTATTGAATGGACAAAATTGAAATGGCAAAAAGCTTATTTTTAGTGTATTAAACTCGCCTTATTATTTATTCTATTGAGAAATCTTATTAATACTTTGGGGACCAGCATCTGTATATAGGCTTAAAGCTTACACAAAAAGATTACAATCAAATGGGTAGACTTATCAGAGATATTGTAAAGAAAGAATTTGCACTCTTCCTGGCAGTTCAAGTCAAGAATGATAACAAAATTTCCCGGAATGACTAAAGGAGCAGCTACAGTTCAAGTAAATAATAATTTAGAGGAAGACTTCTCCAAAGAAGTAAAACTCCTTATTGACTGCTTGATGTTAATGATATTGTTAAACCTTTGTAAATCAGCAATTATCTATTTAAAAGAATTAACTAGCACTGCAAAAATTTTAGGTTTTGGTTTTCATTTTAATTTCCATTGCATACTGATATCTGTACTCTTGTAAAAGTTAATAGTCAATACCGACACACTTGAATAGCTTACCTACAATAGTTTTGTCTTGTCCTTTCCCAAGACAACAACTCTTCAAAATCATTAGCTGTGCTAATTTATGCCTTTGTTGATTACAAAAGTACAAGTTAAACAACATATTTTAAATTGTGGGGAAAAACTAAAATTCCTATAAATTTAATATTTTATTGTCTCTGATATATAAATATACATTGTGTTCATTTTCAGGAAAATGAGTCAATTCCTCTGAATGTTGTGTCATATATTCATGGTTTTCTTAATATAAATATTCTTTTCTTTAAAACATTACCAACAATTTTACCAAAGGAAAAAATGTCACTAGTCATATTGTCGGTATTTAAAGGGACTAATTCTTTTGGATAAACAAAAACTTCCTGTCCATTTTCGTTTTTCTGAAAACATAAAAATTTTGGTGTTTACACAAATTTAATCAAAATTAGAAATGCTAAAGAAATTAGTGTTTTTTTTTACAATTTTCAAACAAAAAACACCTGATTTCTTTCAAAACCAATTGGTTTTTCTTTTAACCTGACTGAAGATGACATTTTCCACAAAATATCCATTTAGGGAATAATTATATTCATGACAGAAATATATTGCATTTAAACAAGATTTAAAAGACTTTAGAAGAAAAATTATATTTAAATTCCACTTATTTGAAAAACTGATAGGATTACAATGGTTTCTATGGTTACAGAACAACAAATTATTTTTGGCGCCATATTTTAAAAATTCACAATCTTTGTTATTAAAAAGCAATAAAAAATAGAATTTATTGAAAATGTTTCTTTGTTATTTTTTGGGTTTTATACTTAAAGTTCTAATTTTTAAAGTCACTTCCTGTTTCATTGAATGACTGAAAAGAAAAGAATATTGAACTAGTGTGAAATTGATAGACAAGGTTTAAAAAAAAGACATTTTAGTCTGATGTTTTCTCTTATTTTCTTTCAATTTCACAACAATTTCTCCATAGGAATGGAATAATGGATTCAAAACTGAATTGATAGGAATCAATACAAGTACAAGACACGAATAAATTTCATTGCTCATATTAATTTTGATAGATATTGACATTATTCCTGTAAAAGAAAATTGTTAAATATTTAATATACATTTTTTTGGTATGAGAAACCAAATTACCCAAAAAAGAAACTGGTAAAGAGTACATTAAATTTAATAATATGATAAAATAAATTGATTTTGAAAGAGATTTCGATTTAGTATTTTTCATAAAAACAACAAGTTTATTGTGTTTCCTTAATTCAGCAATAATAAGAATGTAAAACATAGAATTGATAAATGATATAGCGAATACAACAACTCCAAAAATTACAAAAGAATACATTGATCCTTTAGCAGATTCACTTCTGATGTACAATTTAAAACATATTGGGGATTGTTGAAAATACTCCTAAAGTTTGAAATGTACGTCAAATAGAATGGAACAGTTATTGAAAAATAAAATTATACTTAACTGTATAATAATAAACCGGAAATGAACTGAGACAAAGGCTAACACACCAATTAATTATTGTAATTGCAACAATAATCCTCTTAGTAAAGTAACGATGCATTGGATATGTAATGACAATATATTTTTGAAAACTGATTAAAAATAAACTTCCTGTTGAGCATAACATGGAAAAATTCATAATAGATCCAATCAATTTGCAAACATGTCCATTTGTCCACTGGTGTTCCCGTTCAAAAAAATTACCCTTAAAATACATATTGGCAGAACCTATTGCTATTAAATAGACACCTGTCAATAAATCAGAAATTGACAATGACAGATAAAATGTATTTGATAATTTCTTAATGATAAATGAATGACAAAATAATGACATTAAATTAAAAATTACTCCAAATACTCCAAATATCCATAGAAATAAATTTAATATTTTTGACGCTACTAACTCCGAACAAGTATTGAAAATTGATGAAGCCGGTGTACATTTTCTAATTGACTTTGAATATTTGAATACGAAACAACAAACCAACAAATATTTACTCTGAATTTTTTCAATATATTTTAAATGTTCAATAAGATTTTTCAATTGAGATTTTGGTAGTTCAGTAGATGATAGATCAAATATTTCTATACTATTTAGAAGAAGACTACCCTTCTCGACAAAATTAATTGAACAACCTCTTAGAATGAAAACAGTTAATTTTCCCATTGATTTAAAATTCTCTTTCCTTATTGACATTACTTTTGTATATGATAAATTCAATACTCTTAAATTTGTTACTTTTTCCAAATTGGATACATGATTTATAGGATTATAAGACAAATCTAATACAGATAACAGATAATCAACTTTTAAAAATACATCATTTAAATCTTCTAAAAGATTTCTTGTTAAATTTAAAAAGAAAAGATTTGGTGTTTTTATTTTTTTATAGAAATTTTTCAAACTACAATTAACAATTGATAATTTTACTAGTCGATTCGATGAAAATAATGACCCATTTCTTCTTAATTGAATATTTTCAATTTTTAAATTTTTTACCAATAGAAGTGTATTTAAATTTTCAAATTTCAATTGTTCTTGTTGACTATTTAAATTATTCGAATTGTTTGAAATGCATTCAATTTTGTAGCCGTGTCGACATGAACACAATTCAATGCATACATTGAATTTCTCTAATGGACAATATAATTCGTCATTTCCGTTACGACAATTCATTATTCCATTACAAACTCTATCTAAAGTGATGTATTTGTTCTCGAGTTGACATTTAAAATATCCTTCCGGTTGATAATTGCCTACAAAAAATTGAAAATTTCAGCCTATTTTATAATATTTTCCATTCTCAATTACTGCAATTTTCTTCATCTTCATTATACCAACAATGATTGATACCGTCGCAAACTTGTTCAATAGATATACAATATCTGGATAGTTTACATAGAAATTCACCTTTTGGGCAAGACTTCTTGGAACAATTTCTCAATGAAGAATAAGGTTCTCGAATATTAACTTTAAGATTTCCCATTGAATCGTAAATAAGCCTACAACGTGAGTATTCAAATTTTGTATCAATATCGAATGATTCAGTTGAACAGAACTGTTCATCTTCGTCACTACCATCTTTGCAATCATAGACATAATCGCAAAAAACATTTTTAGGCTTACATACATTATCACACATATAATGATATTTTCTATTACAACCTGCACATGATTGTTAAAAAAATATTATTAAACTGCTTCCAATGGAGAGAATAGGTGTTTTCTTCCAATATACTGTAAAACATTAGGTCTGAAACAAAAGGAAAAAAAAATACCTTCAATATCATTCGGATGACTATTGGAGTTTTCAATTGATTTATAATTGAGGCAGTCTTCATCACTGAAATCATAACAATTGCGTTCATTGTTGCACAATTTTTCATATTCTATACATTGTCGATTATTGCAGGTGCTAAAAAAGAAATAATAACATTAATGATAAAATTTATATATAAAGAAAACCAATTCAACTTTTCAGAATCTGGACAAGTGTCATAATCTAAAATAGACAAAAAATCTCTGTTACATTGAAATAATATTTTCATATTGTCTACTCACTACAAAATTTTTCATCGGATTTATCATCACAATCATATCTATAATTGCAAATATATTGGTATGAGATATTTTCATTGTTTGAATGGCAAAGAAATCTTGTATTATCATTTGAACAATTCATTTCATCTTCGCCGGAAATACAATCATTTTCACCATCGCAAACTTGAAATAATGATATACAAATACGATTTTTACAGAGAAAATTAAAATTTGAACAATTAAAAAGAAGTTGCATTGGTGTAATTTTTGTATAAAAATTCCATAATTTTTCATCATAAAATGACTCACTTCCTTTTCAAAAAGAAAATAAAAAATTTGAATATTACTTTAATATTTAAATTTGCCAACTTGACATTTTTTGACAAAACAAAAAGCTTTGAATTTTTTGCGAGCATGAAATAGGAATTTTCAAAAAGTAATTAGCAAAAACTGCAGAAGAATATTTGGTGAATCTTTTGTTGATAAAACATTCACCTTTGGGATGATTGATTTCAGTAAGTTGAAGAGATATATAACTTTGTATAGTTTTTAATGACCCAGAGCGTCTTAAAGTTTCTTTTCTAGTTATCAAACCGTATCCTGACCAAAAATACCAAGGCATTAATGTAGGTGTATATAGAGTAGTATCATAAGGAAAATTCTCCTTTTCAACCTTTTGAAAAGCTGTAAGAAGAAAATAGGTAAAAATAATCATGAATCACTCCCCCTGTCCGCCAATTTACCTGTTGGAATAATTAGTAAAGCTTTTCCAGTTGAACTATGAGTATTATACAGGTTAGTTAATGTAATTTTAGTGGATTTATAAAGGTAAAATCCCAAAAATAAGACTACTTCATAAATCAATGCAGAAAAATTCAATGGTTCTTCTATCATTTCAAGATTATTCTCTTTACATTTTTCACTCATTTCCTGTATTGAGTACTTTTTATTTTGATTAAAAATATAATAACAATTATTCAAAATTGTATAGTTTGCCTTCTGTAAACAAACTACAAAAAATGTATTATTAAATATATGTCAACAATTGAAAATTAAAACACAAAAAAAAGTTTACCAGTTTTCATCTTATTTGTACATTGAATATTTAAAGTTTCTTGGAAATGAGCAGCTTCTTTATTAGGTCTATTAAAAATTGTTTTTTTAATTTATTCATAGAAATATGTTAGATAACAAATCTATTATTACAAATTATTTAAATGTGTATATTTTCCATCTGTTATATCACAGTTTTCAATTGATTTTCCATCTGTTGGACATTGAATATCGAACGAAGAATCAATGCGGCTTCTTGAATACGATACTCGATTACTAATTATTATTGTTCCAGTAGAATATCCAAAGTATTGACATACAAAATCCAATTCAAAACTTTGAATTGATAATAAATTTACTGACCGCCATTTTGTATTTTGAAAAGTTTGTAAAAATCCATTGATTTCACCAAATAGTTTGTCACCTTTATACCAGTATTGTTTGTTTTCTGATGAAATTCGAAGTTGATTATCTATATTTTTTTTAAAATACAAAAACCTAATATAAAAAATAACATAAAGCAAAAAAAATTTTTAAAAAACTTGTAAAATTTTTGATTTCTTCGCAACGAACGTTAAAAAAATACATTTGCCTTTTTACATTTTTAATTGTACATTGATTTCTTGAACAGAATGAAAAGAATGGTAAATTTGTAAAATTTTCAAAAACTTCATAAGAATGTACTAAATTGTATGATGCACAATATTCAAATGAGTTGAAATATTCATTATCCTGATAAAGAATGTAAAGATGATTGATAGTTATCATTTAGTTATGGAAACCTTTATTTGAACATAATTCGTCAAATATGAATATTCCGTCTCTGCCATCATATTTCTTTGTCGACAAACATCTATTGGAAGGATTTTTGGATATTTTTCAAAAAGTGCTAAATCATCAGTAATTAAATAAACTGGTAAAAAATTCGACATTATTTCTCCATTTGATAAATAAATTAGTAAATTTTTTTTCTTATCTGTTTTTGTTTTTTATTGCAATTTTCTTTCTATTGAAATGAATTTGATTGAAAGCGGCCATTAGATTGGTGTTTATAAAAAAGTACACCAATTTCATGAACGATTTCATCAAATCTATTGAAAAAAAGCATACTAATAATTTTGCCAATTTTACAAACAACAGCCTCAAATTTAATGAAATTGAACTCTTTAGATATAGGAATTGTTTGGCGAATTGAGGTAATTTCAATAGGTTTATAAATTCTAAAAACTTTTTCAAATTTTAAATACTGAGCGATATTACAAATATTTCTCCAATTATTTTTATAGACGATAGAAAAACTTTCAGCATTTTTTCTTAATAGTGCAATTACTTGGTCTTGTCTACTTTGTACTTGAAGATAGATATCTAATTTAAATGAAAAGAAAACTGGTAATTGAATATTTTATTGAATTGCTAAGAAATAATCCACTAACAAGGTGTAGTAGTTTTAAAACATTTTAAACAAGTTGTAAATATAAGTTCTTTGGTGTTATTTCTATTGCTTTCACTTTAGTAATTGAAATAAATGAATGAGTAGACATTTTCTGATTTATCTATTGTGCTAACACTTACAAAGTACAGCATTTCCAAGTAACTTTAATACTAGAATAATCCATTACAATTGAACCTTTTGTTTGAGAACAATTACTACTAGAATCAAATTTTAGAAAAGTTAATCAATACAAACCATTGTCTCCTGGACAGATCATTGGTTCATTATAGATTTTGTCATATTTAAGAATTGAACAAAATTTATCATAGGCCTTAAATTTACAATTTTCATAACGAAGTGGTAAATTTAATGTATTTTCTGGAAAGTAAACAAACACCTTTCCAATTATATAGCTTTCATAATCATGTAAAATTTTCAGTGAGAAATTTTCACTTATTTCTAAACTCGATTTAAATATTTCAAATTCTGTGAATAACATTAAAACGAATTGTTTCAAATTCATTTCAAATTTTTATAAACTAAAAACTAAAAACAATCAGACACAAATATATTTTTTTCACATTTTTTGATATTTTTATTAAGTAAATTATATAAATAATAAAATAGATTAAATTTCTGGTAAAAGGCCTATCACTTTACACTTTTAAATTGAATACTCTAGGAATGTTGGCATAAAAACATATTTTAGTGTGTATTTATTTCAAACAGAGATTCTGCTATGTTTCTATGTTGTGTATCAGTGTGTATGTATGTCAGGGTTAGTGTGTGAGTGTTTATCATGTCATGAGAATGGATGATCTGGAGTCATGATCTCAAGTGTTAGTTTGACTTAATATCAAGTAAAATCATAGACATATCGCCATTTTGCATATTTTACTTGAATTTGTTATTACAATTGAATGAAATCTTCTGTTCATCATGTAAATCATACTGAAATGGCATTTGATAATTCTCCAGAGCACTGTTTACAATAACATTTTTCTGCAATTATATTATCTTGTTGTAGATCACATTGTTCCATTCTTCATTTAATACAATTTTCAAATGGGATTTTGACATTCATAAACATACAGAACAAAGTCATTTGTCAGATCAGAGCCATTATGAACTAGTAAATCATTTCCTTTTTTACTACCATTTTAAAAAATATGTTTTGCTGTTGACTCTTATCAAAACTGTCACATGAAAAGTAAAGAGAGAAATCCACTTCTACACAAACAGCTTCTTTTAATTTCATCTAATAGTCAGGATTAATGAAAGAGATTAAATATAGACAAAAGAAAATTGGTTGATTATGTATATCTAAAATATAGACAGGGTCCTGGAAGAACAATAAGTAGCTCAAACATTTGATTTTACAGATCAAACAGTTTTTATTTTTGAAACAGAATAAACAACAAAGATAATAGCTAATATCTATAAAATATTTTTGAGCAATGAGAGAGAGATAATTGAGAAACAAACACTTATCTTAAGTGTAAAGCAATGTTGAACAATGAACTCTTCTCAATTTGTGTATCTGTCTCATCAGTTTATCTCTAGTAAGTAGAAAATTGTCCTTCAACAAGAGAAATAATCTTTAAACCAATTATATCAAATGGAAATATCATTGAAAGTGTTTTAAAAGGTGGTTTTGCAATAAAAACGTTGTTCCAATGCAATGGGAATAATAATAATGAAGCAACAACAATTCCAAATAAAGTTATCACTACTGAAAAGAATTCCAATTCTCAAATATTGTATTGTCACAATAAATTAAAGCATCACATTGTATTGGATTGTAGTGGTAGAAATTTTACATTAACAACAAATGGTTTATACAGACAAACGAGTCTTGTGGTTACAACGTCATAAATGAAAATCATTTCAAAGTTTTCAATGTGAAAATTGAGGGCCTACAATGGCAAAATCAAAGACAATGAATGGTCAATATGTGTTTTGTCTATTACAAGCATGCAATGACTTCAGTATATGTTACCCCTGTGTACTTTTATCCATGTAGAAAAGCATAGAAACTCTGAAAATTTATCGTTTTTTCTTACTGCTTATTTAGAAACTCAATACATTATTCTATATTGTAAAATACTTGATAATTTTTATGGAAAAATTACAGAATGAGTTTGAGATTGTTAGATGCAAATCAAAGCTCTTAATGACCTTATCCATACATTCACATATAATATTTGAGAGTTAGGAACGGACACTCATAATTCAAATGTAACAAAAATATGAAGGACACTTATATCACTTATCTAAAATATAATCTTCAGATTAGTGTCACATGTTCAACATGGGCCACTGTAAAGCAAGCATGCGTCTTCAGCAGTAGAGCAAACTTTAATAGTCTCTCCTAAACATTTTGTTTGCTTTTCCTTTAGTTGACAATAACTTTGATTAATATGCTTTAATGTGTTAAAGGTTGACTTTAATCCTTTACAGATGACTTGAAATCCAGTTTCCATTTTTGTATTACAACTAAAGTTTACACTTTCTAACAAAGAGAACTTTTGCATTTTTTGTCCTAAGTATGTTGCTTGTTTGCAGTTGAGATTGCACTCAATCATAATATATTGTTTTAAAGTGTTGGAAGAGAGTATAATTCCGTTACAAACTCTTTCAAAACTCGTTGACATTCTTATCTTTCTTTGTCGCTCTTGTATTTCGCTAATAAAATTTTATATTGAAATTTTCCATAATGTTCAGTTAAAATTCTCCCTTTTCACAAATGAATGCTTTTACCCTAACTCTAATCCAGCCCTTGGCTGTACCTAGCCTTTCCATTAGCCCTAACTCTTAAGTACAAGCCAGTTGCTGTTTTCTTCTCCCTAATCATTTCTCAATCCAAAATCTAGTCTTGAAATAACTCATTTGTGGACGTTTTCTGTCGACCCATAAAGCAAATTTTAACTTACTGTTCATTCTACATATAGAAAAAAAGGAGAGGATAAGATATAGCTGGCTTTGCCTTTTCTCTGTAATAACATAACACCTCATCCTTCATACAAACAACAAAGACAGCTTTGATAGACAATCTAGTATATAATTCTTTTTGTAAAAGTAGACCTAATAGAGAAGATTATCAACCATTCAATAGCAATTGTAGATCAGAACAGTAATGTTGAATTATATAATTGTCAACTAATGTCTAGAATAAGCTCGTCGGAAGAAAGTTTCATAATTTTACCTCAGACACTTGTTTGGTATGTTTGTAAATTGCATTAATATGTCTATGATTTGAATTTATCTAACTAATCCTTTACAATAACTCTTGTCTAAACAATTATTTTCAGTTTTGTACACAGATAATTTCCAGATAATTGCAGTAGATAATCGATTTATTAAATTTCACATATCTCAATATTTTCTTTTGACGTATTCAATACGAAAACAACAATTCTTTTTAATATTGTTCACATATGAAAGTTTGATTTCGAATTTCGTTGCATAACCTCAGTTGAGAATCTTCTGTCTTCATGTAGGATATTATGCTCAGTGAGTGGATAAATTTTGCAGAGATTTTAAAATTTTCAGTATAATCCAATAGAAGTGATAGGGTTGATATTTGAAATTGAACACATGTATGTGTATCTTTGCCACGTAGTGCAAAAAGGCTTCCAAAGCATCCACTGGGGGCTATGACTTCTATCCGAGGTAAGGTACATGCCAGTGGACCTATGACATGTTTTGCATATTCCTCAGAGTCGTCTAAATCACCATATGAAATTTGAATTAATGGTAATTTGTTTGATAGAACAGAGATTTCACCCGATAAATCATAGATTTGATTATGAGATTTCTGTCCAGTATCAATACAATTTTTACTTGAATCCTTCTCTTCAAGACATACTGTTGATATTAAACAGTTACAAATGCCGTCCTCAAAACTGCTCAGATTATATTTGGTGTCATCAAAGAATTGAAATTTTAGGAGATGAGCTTGCGAGTTTCTAATTGTAAGTTTCATATTTTGGGAACATTTTCCAGAATATTTCTTCATCTCTTGTAATTCTAAATCATTCAGATCCTGATATTTTATATTTGTGATTGCATAATCAAAAGGACCACCAGGAGTCTTTATCTTTATATTCTGTTCCACGTCATTATCAATTTCTGTAACATAGTTGTTGTCTTCACCGAATGAGCATTTAAAATAAAATTGTCGTCCATTTTGAATTGGTTGAATTTTATATGTTGAATTTTTTAATTTGTTATAAAAGAGAGCTTCTTGGAAATTTCTAAACACAGATTTTGACTTTCCATATTGAAATATTAAAAGAAAGGAAACAATAACAACAAGTAAATAGCAATAAACCTTATTTGTATACAACTTGGACAGTTGGCAAGAGAACTCCAACAAATCAAAGATTAAAATGACAACTTGTTTAGAACAATAATAATCAATTTCACAAATAATCAACAATCAGGCAATAGACTAGTATTTTATTAATGTTTTTTTCTGAATTAATCATCAATTAGGCAATCTTATATGAATTTCTTTTTAGAAAAGAATAATTAATAAATGAAATCCATCAAAAATGAGTTTCAAATAAGTCAGAGTTTTGTGATGATGGCTATTTTGATAACTATGAGATGAATAGAAATGAAATGGATGAGAATTTAAATAAGGATGTGACTGTAGATGCAAATGAAGGTATGATGGATACAAATGAAAATGACAATGGAATATTGAACACTTGCAAAAAATTATGCATGACAACTTTCAAATAATTAAAGGTTGAAGTTAACTGGGAAAACATATTCTAATCAATGATGGATTTTCATTCGATCTAAAAGCTAAAACTTCAAAAAGTGTTCATTTGAATATGCAGTAAGAGGACCAAAAAACAAAGATGCCCTGCAAGGGTTCGCCTGCAAGGAAAAACATTTATCAAACGAAACTTAGAACATATTCATGGTAAAAATGATCATCTAACAACAGACATCAGCAATAGAAAGGATTTAAAGGATTTTTTGTTTCACATTTTTATCTTTTATAATTAAATGTTTTTGAATATCTCTCTGCTGACATTTTTTAAATGCTCATTTTCCTTTAAATTTTTCACTTCTGATAATTTGTTGTTGATATCAATTGGTTGTAGCTGATTATTTGATAATTGATAAAATCCCAGTATCTGTTTGTAGTTCACGGAAGAGAGCTCTGCAATGGTGTACAGACATAGAGACACACTAAGAGCCAGTGAAAAAATGATCAGAATATTTGAAAAATTTGGCACAAATGACATAAAATTTTAATTAAATTAAAAAACAGGATACATTCAACATTAGTCATTTATGAAAGAGCACTTGCATCGTATCTATTATATCTTTTCTTCTCTCCATAGGAAATGTTGCAAGATTTTTTGTATCATTTTCCTTGTATACAAACATTCCAAAATTATTCAAAGATAAACATACACCTGAAAATTTTACAGCAGTTCATGGCACAAGGGCAATAACTGTTTCTAAAGTCGAACTGCTTTTGTGAATTTCTAGCAAACATTGTTGATTCTGAAAGCGCCATGTACTGGGCACAGAGATCCATGAGTGAATGTTGTCATTGTTTAATTTGGTGGAAACTATGCAAATTAGATAATCGATGAACTATTTTCAAGATTGTTTGAACACTTTAATATCGGAATTGATTTGGTCAGAATAAACATAAATGATATTTCACACATAAATTGATGTTCGCGCCTCTGAGTATTTTCAACATCTGACCATTCTCTCTTAAACTCTATAGAGATAGATTCACCTGTTAACTGAACAGAACATTAACTATAAGAATAATTAATTGCAAAGATTATGATCGAGAAGAGAAATTGTAATGAATTATCTTTATTTTTATGTTAAAAAGAAAAATTGAATTGCTTTTGTCAATCTATCTCCATTAAAAAATATTATACATTTACTCACACTTGCAGAATCAATCTTGAGTGATTCATTTATGGTAAATAGCTAAATACTTTGTTTATGTATTCTTTTTATTTATTATCCAATATAATATCATTCCAAATGTACCAGTTGTCGTTGCAGGAAAAAGGAAATTAATAATAATAATAATAACAGCAATAACAAAATAGAGACCGACCAGAATATTTAGTAAGAGAATGTTATAAAGTCCTACAGATAAGTTTGCTTCCTTTTAGAAACAATATAGTTTTAAAAGTAAAATATAATGAAAGTGATAAAATATATATTTCTTCAAAACAAAAACAATTTTGGTTGCACATTGACAGAAATCATGCATAACAAGTCACAAAATAACAGTAGCAGCATATTGTTTGTTCCTCTATGTGATTTTTCTTTTAATACAGGCGCAAATGGACAAGTTAAAAACTCTATTAGTGGAGAAAATGAACTGGAAGGACAAATTGAACAATCACAAAAGATAGAACTTGTCCATAATGTCACTTTATTAGTCATATTTTAATATAGTGAATTGTAAATCTTTTTAGTGCATGGACTTGACCAAGACAATGGTCTATGATGGCCCAAATATGAGTCAGAGAATGCACTGTGAAAAGATTAAGAAATTTATATAAAATTGGAAGTTGAGCCTATTATTAAACATTGAAAAAAAAAAAAAATAATCTTTTTTCGTACTGAAAAAGATTTTTAATATTTGGCCTTTTAAAATTCGAGGCGTTCCAATATTCCTGTCATTACTTTATTGCCTTCTTTTTCAAGCACACTTTACACCTTGTATCTTCTATTACAAAATGAAAATCATCCATTATATTTATTTATTAAATGACTCAATCGCTGAATAATAATTATATAACACTAAAAATATCTAAAAGTGTTGTATATTCAGTATTGCTTTACCAATTTCAGAGCAACAATTGTATGAATCTGTCATTTCACATAAAATTTGTTTATCATTAATCCCAAGGCTAGTAAGTTTGTTCTGAATATTAAATGCAGTGTAGCGATAATAAGTCATTGTTGCAAATGTCACAATGAATGAAATATTAACTTTTTTCTCATTTTTAAATAGTGTTTGACAACTGATTGTATTCATTTGGTCACATGACACAATAATAGAAATATAATAGTTGCAATATACCTGTTTTAAAAAGGCGAAATATAAAATAGTGCTATTGAAGTTAATTTATATTCAGAGATTTTGACTTGTTTCTACTGAAACAGTATCACCTTGTTTTAATTTAATAATCCTGCTCTGCTCATGCTTTCAAAACTTGATTTTGGTGTTACTCTTCTCAAAGCTAATTTTTGTTCATCATTTACCATAATAGATATTATTGACTGAGAGAATGGCCAAGTTCCAACTGATACATCAATATGATATAAACCATCAATTGCAACAGTATATGTATTATTTTCAAAACTCCAACCAAAATTTGTATCCAGCACAACTTTATCATAATTTATCTTTTTGTTTACAGTTGTCATTAAATGATTAGTTTTATCGGCATAAAATGCTGGACTTCTTGTAGTTGCATTAAATTTAAATCCTGAAAGAGAGGTATCAGTTTTGTCGGAATCTGGATCAGAGTATCCAGTAACTAATTTTAATGAAATTTTGTCATCTTGATTTAAATAAACAATTATTCCTCTTGACACCTGAGAGTTATCAGAACTGAGATGACCTTTTGCAGTGGATCTTTCAAAAGATGTTGAGTCACCATTTATTGTTAAGCTTATTATACAGTGTTTTGAACTTTGGAAGCCAGTTCCAAAATTAAGAAAATACCATCCTGCTGCTAGCATTGTTATTTGTGTTCTATACGGAGTGAGAAATGCACCTTTTAAGGTAATAATCCTGGAAAGTCGTAGTAAATTTCCTACCATATTATTATTTGAATGTTTCCTAACAAAAAAAGCATTATTTGTTTTATACATAAAACCAGACCAAGATGTTTCTGAGCCATTTTCACTGCTAAAAACATAAGCTTGTTGACGTCGTGATACATATGGTTGATTTTTAGTCGATAACCAATATAATCCAGATTGACTAGTAGTGTCCTTGGTTTGCTGAAAAAACTTTAAGCTCCAAAGAACACTTTCTATTATCATTGAAAGCGGATAACTTTCTGCTTTGTTACCAGTTAATGTAAAAAAATAAAAGCCACTTTTTGTTATATTCAATGAGTTTGTAACTTGATTAAATATTAATTTATGATTATGATTCACTTTATGCCAGAAAACTGTGCTTGAATTTAAGTAAGTTGATCTTGTCATAGATACCATAAATGCAGGATTTCTGTTTGAACTGCAATAAAGCTGAGGAAATATTTCTGTTTCAACTGAATTTCCAGAACATCTATCTCCTCCATTTAAAGGTGTAGGCTTTGTACAAGTTCTTTTACGAGATTTTAAGCCATCCTCACAGCACGGATAGCATCCATACCATGCAGACCAATCTGACCATCCTCCTAATATTTTACATTTAGCTTTTTCGGATTTAGCACATGTTGCTATGGTGTAATAATAATTATTAAATGATATACTAAAAAAATAGCCCGGTGGACACTGATCAGGCCCAGCAACTTTATCATAACAATGATAATATTGCCTACAATCACTTTCATTTCTAAATGTTCCGTATTGATTATTTTCACAATTGGAAGATTTCACATGGCAAGGTTTATTAAATGTTCTTACACCATTGGCTTCTGAACATTCATGGGTATCTGATTCAGTGGCATATGTAGAATTTATTTCTAAGCAATTATCACCCTTATTCGGTTTCTGGCACATGGAAAACTTAGATTCTTTAAACAAAATGGAATAAACCAGTCCAGGCGGACACTGTCGAAAATGGCCAGTACCATTTCTACAATGATAATAATATCCACAATAAACTGGAATACGGAAGGTTCCATCAAGAGGTTTCAGTTCGGAGTTAAGAGGACAAGAAAATGGAGGGCATTTGCATTCAACAAATGACAACACTGTTAAAATGTTAAAAATAGCATAAATGGTGTTTTTTTTGTTCAGAAAAAACTAAACAAACAATAAATTACTTACACAATAAACTAAAAGTGAAAAGTTTCATGTTTCACCTTTAATGTTAAAATGAAAGAAAATTTTCCAATTTTATACTAATCCATGAGTTTTATCTAATTAATAAGAAATAGTAATCCTATCATTATCCATCAATCGATTGTGGATGTTGCATATTTTTATTTTCAGTTATTTTAGATAAACAAGGTAGGAAATTGGATAAGATAAGATTAGATCAAAGCTTGAGTAGTTCTGGAACTGATAGAAAAATAGAATATTTATTTTAAAACATTAAAACAAGGAAAAAGAAAATTTTTTGAAATTTTTATGAGCTACTTATGAAAATTTTCTGTATATCCCTTATATTTTGTATATTTTTTAATTTTTAATTAAATGTACATTTACAAAATTTTAATATTTTAGCTTCAAGCCATTTTTTTGGATGCAGTCCAGTCCTCTCTTCAGCAATGAGTTGTGAAGGGCAAATAAGTCTTTTTTCCATCTTTTGTTCAGTATTTCAACTTTTTCTTTGATACACTTCCACAAAATTTCCTTTTTGCTAAACTGTGATCATACACCATATTCTTTAGCAAATGCCATACATCCTCTGTGGGAGAGAGATCTAGGGAGTAAACTGGCCATGGTAAGACTGCGCACTTTCCAGTCTTGAAATATTTTAGGACAATTTTGGTCTTGTGGCAAGGAGCATTGTCCTGATGGAAAATGAAACCCTTCCTATATCTTTTTTTAGGAATGACATGACCTCTTTTTTCAAGAGAGCCAGGTACCATCCCTTTGTATATTTTTTTTCAATTCTAGAAATGAGCACTAACCATCTGGTCCCATACATCCCCAGATCATGACTCTTCCACCACCCATTGATTGTTAACATCTTAAGTTTTCCCTTTCTGGATTAAACTGCCAGGTTTGGCAGCTATCTGGCCCATGAAAACTGAATCTACATTCATCAGAAATGATTACATTGTCCAAATTTATTTTATTTTCAAATCACCCTCAACAAATTTCCACTTGCTGAAGTCTATTTTTCTTCTTGAGAGGGGGGTGCTGAGAGATTTTTTTAAGTTTTCCTCCCATTTCTTTAAGGGCTTTTTTTGAATCATTGTTTTTGAAACAGTAAGGTTGCATTCATATGCCAGTTTTGTACTTGTAACCCTCTGTTTCTCTTTCTTCAGTTTGTTTATTCCCCTCTTCATGAGGGTTTTATCTCTAATTGACAGAGATTTTGGTCTCCCAACACCTCCACTCTTGGTTTTATTTGGTTTAATAATGTATTGTATGGAAGATTTTGGAATATTACAAATCTCTGAAATCTGCCCATAGGATAAGCCTTCTTGGTTCTTCTCTTTAATTAAAGTCTTGATTTCTTGACCATAAGATACCTAATTTGTATGGTTTCACCTGGTCCCGATAACAGTCATATTTGAATGATATCAATAATCTTCATTTTTGCTTTCTAGTGAAATTCAAAGTATTATCTTCAATAAAAGAAAAGTGATTTATAATCATAAAAAATTATTTAAAAGTCTAAAAATTAGTTTTAAAAAAAAACAAATGATAAGTTATCATTGATATCATTTTCTGTGACTGTGTTGTTGATTTTCTAAATTATACCAAAGACAATTTATGTATTATCTTAACAAGTTTTTGCACATCCTTTTATTCACATGTAGCAGATGAACCTTGATGACAGTAAGTTTTGTATTCTGACTGCACACTTATCAAGTGTCATCTGCTACTAATTGGATACAAATAAACCTAAGATTATAACAAAAATACTTATAAAGTCACCCATTTGATAGCATAACCTGGGGTTGACAGAAAATGTCCACTGTTTGGAAACTTTGTGGTTACAGTTTAGATTGAAATTGGGCTTGGAAAATTTAATGAACATTTGCTTTATTGTTAAGTGGGTTTGACTAAGAGCTGGGATAAAACTTCAAATACATACACATTGTCTGTCGCGTCCACATAGTTTAATTCTAAAACAGATTCACTAACAACTATTCTTTTTTGGATTTTATATGTAAAACATTAGGCCTCAGAGCAGAACTAAAATACTGATTGGCAATAAAAACTAAAGCTGTTATTTATTGAAATTGAAGAAATAAGTAATAATAGATTTAGTAATTTACAATTACATCAGTTTTGAATAGCAAATATAGTGAATGAACTTGACATAGTCATATGTTCTAGACAACCTCTATACTTTATTTTGCAAATATCTCCTTCCTTTAACCTTAATAAAGCTGTTCTGGTTGATAATTCCGCTTCACCTGAATGTTTCATTACATGTTTCAACTTGAAAGCTACTTGATCATTTACTTCAACAATAAGTTCTGTTGTTCTTATAGCTACCAAGTTAACTTCTACAAAATAGGCTGCGTCTATGGGGGCTGTAAAATATCCTGTAGTATTCCATGAATTCAACGTATCCACCAGTACATTTTCAAACTGTAATCCTTGTATTCCAAATATTGGTCGACATTGACTCTGTCCCTGATGACTTTTAACTAGAAATACAGCTGGAAAAGAGCTATTTATTTTAAATGCAAGAAGATATGTCTCCAATTTAGAGCTTGTCACGTGATTACTTGCTGACAATTGTAAAACAGTATTTTCATGTAAGTCTTGTAGAAATCCTCTGGATGAAGGATATGCTGATTGCCGATTTACAATGCCAGGAGGTTTAGAATATATTCTTGTGTAAGATGCCATATAGCGTGCAACAGAAAGAATGATGTTGTGTTCACTATTACCTTCCTCAATTCCACTTCCAAAATTAATATAATATAGACCAGCTTCTCTAGATGTAAAAATCTTGTTATTGTTTGAAATAGTGAAACCTCTATTTAAAAATATGGTATTTAGAGATAAAAAACCTGGAGAATTCTGTTTTACACCAAGAGCAGCACTAACAAAACTATTGCTTTCATATCTAAAACCCAACCAGGACGTATCCTTTCCATCATTGCTACCTATCAAATTCGAATCATTTAGAAGGTGTACAACTCTTGGTTTAAATAAGCTGCTTAAGGAAAATAAACCACTTCTTGTAATAGTTTCAGTGAGTAGTCTGTCACTAAAATGTATCTCTTTTGACAGACCTATGTTAATTCCAGTGTTTTCTAGGGACATCCAAGTATTTGTTAGAGTTGTTGCTGTCATAGAGAAAAAATACATTCCAGGCTTTTTAATCTCTACTTCCTTTTTATTGCTATTATATAGATTGTCATCATTCACATCAATAGAACTCCATGGAATTTTTCCGTTATTTACATTTGTATTTTCCTGTAAAGAAAGCATAAATGCTGGGCTTGTAGACCCTGAACAATCAGGTGGTTTGCATTCTCTTATTTCTATCGGAACACCAGGACATTCAGCTCCTCCATTCTGAGGAGGAGGATTGTTACATTCCCTTCTTCTTGTTTCAATTCCAAAACCACCACACTCTGGTTCACAGTCACCCCATTGTGACCATGCAGACCAACCACCTGCCAATGGACATCTGGCAACCTCAAATGGTACACACATTTCAGCTTTACATTCTCTAGTATTAACATTTAGTGAATAATAATAGCCATCAGGACATTGCTGTGGCCAGGAAACACCATTTCTACAGTGATAGTAAATTCTACAATCAAGAAAACTTGGAACTGTTTCATTGCTATTAGAACTACATTCGCTTACTCTAGTAAAACATTGTTCACCATTATTCGAATTTTTTTCACCTGTCTCACATTGACGTATTTTTTGAGAAGGTAGTGATGCCTTTAGAGTCTCTGAACAATCTGATAATTCTGGATCAACACAGGCAGAAAAGCTACAGTCTGATAATATAATTTTAAAATGCTGTCCAGGAGGACATTTCCTTAGAAATGCAGTTCCATTTATGCAATGATGATAAGTATCACATAAAATGCTATCCTTAAACACACCATTTATAGGTCTTTGTTGGTCATCAACGGGACAGATAAATGGGGAAAGTGTAGCATCAGAAGAGTGAAGAGCTGTAAAATGTTGTAAAAAAAGAACAATAATTAAAGATCATAGCTATTTGATGAAAACATTTAAGTATTTCTAATTTTAAAATTATAGAAATTCATATATAATAAGAAACATAAATCAATTAAAGTTTACTTACAGAGACAAAACAGTAGAATCTGAATAATAATTGTCTTCATTGTATTCATTTCAATTTGTAGACAAAATTCAAAATTATATTACCAATAAAAAAACTAGTGGGATATATATATATATATCTTATTATAGGCTTACATTTATGTGCATTTAATGAATAGGTTAATAGGATATTTGATAATTTTGTAATCAGATTATCAGCATTTCTATCATTAAAGGTTAAAAGTTGATATTAGAAAAGAGTGTCATAGTGACTCATTGCACAGTATTATAGCCTTCCAATTATAGTAGATTAACTTTCTAGTTTGTTTTAGCATTACTTGTTCATGTGAAGATACAATTTAAAAAAGTAAAGTTGGAATTTTGTATAAATTTCTTGTCAGGCGATTGAGATATTTTTCTGGGACGTTTGAAAAAATATCAATTCCTATAAACTACTTTAGATATAAAATTGATTTGAACTAATTCCTACAACAAAATCGTTCTACTTTTTCAACTTCACAATTATATTTAATAGATAAAATGTAAACAGATGCACACAAATAGCTTTAGAAAGTAGACAGAGGAAAAGGAGTTCACCTCTTTGTATCAAATGTTAATGAAAGATTTTATGGTAGAGATAGAGGAGAAGGAAATGCAGTTACTGCCAAGAATTCATTGGAATTTCAAAATATCATTAATGGCAGCCAAAAAGGGAAAAGTATCCCTGTTCGATGGAGTATTTCTTATGTATGAAATATGAAATTGTGACATTTTATCTTTGCAAACCTTTGATCAAGTGAACTAAAGCAATAATTTGTGGATGTCTTCTATCGCATCCAAATTTCTCTGCCTAATTAAAGAAACAATTGGGTTGAGTACAATCATTTCTATACCGTGGTCTAAACGATACCTAAAATAGAGTTGGAGGAGATCATACCCTCAATAGAAAAGTGTAGATTTAGGAGCAAGTGTTTTTATGAATGAAGAGTTCAGATTAGGATTTTAGTAAAAAGTTACAAGATTTTTGTACCAAAAAGAAATATGATAAGATATCTCAATGTAAATTGAAAAATCTTATTCAATCAACATTCTAATGAATGTAATTATCTTATGACGTAGACATAAAATATTAAAATAGAGATTTTATTATTAAAACATTGATTATGTTGTTATAGCTAAAACAACTAACAGTGACACTTTATACACAAATGTAGCGGCTGACAGTTTAGAAGCGAGTTTTAATTGATTGATAGGAATTTTGTTTGAATGCGTTTAATGAAAATTTGTATATTCAAACATTCCTCTCCAATCAGAATCATTTTTGCAAATTTAGAATGCAGACAGATGATAAGTATTATCAATCCTCAGAAAATCATTTAAAACTATGCTGTGTAGGAAAATATTCTCTCTGCATTCAATTTTTCATTTATTCATCATTTTATCTAGTTCAAAGATTATAAATAATTGATAAATTAGAACTTCTCTCCTTCTTAATGTTAAAACAACTCCATGAATAACATAGGCATGTAAAGTATTAATAATATGAAATATTCAATTTGCTACTTTGCCTATTGGATTGGATATTTAAATAGTGAAAAATATTTTGAACAGGATGGGTACAAGGTAGAGTTAATATAAAGTGGACGACAGGAATATGTGGACACTGTAAATTTTGAACAATCAATGATCGGAAATCACCTAAAACCTACTTTCATTTTAAATATTGATTGTTAGCTTGACTAGTGATTGCTTGTGGTGACAGGCCAAAATATAAAAATCAATATATCATTTGTGCTACACGAGTCGGTAAGAGTTTTTTGGCTATAATCTTCCAATTTTTTTCTGGACAAATATGACCTTAGAAGAGTGGATTAGAAAGACGGAAGCAAAACAAACAGAAAATTCTTTATTATTCGCAAGTTCAATATGGGATATGTACAAGGAGAATGAACATTTAGAACTGTGGAAAAAGATCTCTTTAGGAATATTTGGAGAACCTAAAAAAGACACAGACGATTTTGGACTATCGTCTAATGAGAAGAAAATAGTTGATGAAATAGTTAATAAATGCATTGAATATTCAAAGAAAACATTTGAGGATGGCAACATTTATCTTGCTTTTCTATATGTATTTGTTTACAGAGAAAAAGAAATAGATACAGCTGTACCCGTTATCAGAATACGTTCTTCAAAAGAAGAAAATACCTATAAGGTGACTCAATCATATTTTATTGATCATGTTGGTAGAGTGTACCAAAATTGGATGCATTACTTGGATACAAACATATGGAGCATGTGCTGGATTTGTGTCCCAAATGACGCTGTCTATCTTGATAGAAAAAATTATCCATACCCTGATTATAGACCAGTTCACTTTCTTGACCAAAGTACAAGGGGGAAGCCTTCCAATATTGTTGATAAAGTCAGCACAAGTATAGGCATGGGATCTATTCTTACAATGGTTGCTGGAGCAGGATTAACTCTTTTCCCACTAACTCAAGCTGTTGGTGGTTCACTTCTGCTAGGAAGTGCAATTGCAGGAACTCCTACAGCAGTCTATTCTACAGGACGAAGTATTGAAACAATAATCGATAGACACCAGCACAAGAAGTCAATTAATTTAACTGACCAAGAAGCTAGACAATGTTGGTTGAGCATAGTCACTTCTGGTGTTAGTATTTTAGCTTTTGGTGTTGGTAGATTTTTATCATATACTGCCAGAACTGGACTTATCTTAAATAGATCAACACGAATAATTTCTAATTCAATTAATATATCCAACATATCGACAAGTGGAATTGCTATCCTTAGTCATGCTATAGAATTGAAAGATAAAGAGCAAATCACTCCTTTGGATTATCTTCAATTTTCAACAAATGTATTTTTTTTTACACATTCCATTATTACTTTTCAAACGGCGTCTGCTATTATCAAAGACGCTCAAAAGGAATATATAAATCAGATGAGGAAGACAAAATTCGCGAAACATGGCAGAAAATTTAATGCTCTTCGACGAAAAATGAGGGGTACAGCAGATGTTCGAAATGCAAAATTCATTAGAACTATAAATAGAATTGAAAATCCTGATCAGTTTATGAAGGCATTTTCCATTAGGCCCAATTACAAATCAGGAAAGAATAATAATAAATTCAAATTGAATCCAATAACAAAAAAAGGAAATAGGAATATTGTTAAAAATAATACATCTGCTATCAGAAAAGCTCAATTAAGAGTAAAGAGATCAGTAAAAAAACACAAACAAAATTCATATACAAAACAAAAAATTATACAGCAAAATGTAAGCAAAACTGGTAGTTATATAGCAAAAAGCAACAGTAAAATTTTTTCAAATTCAAATAGAAAGAATCCAAATAAAAATATTGCAGTAAATACAAAAACAATTTCTGCAATAAATCATAAAAATTCCAACTTTAATTTTAAAAGTAATATCAATTTCTTAAAAGTACTCAGAAGTAAAGTTTTGCATAATATGAAACCTGGGGAATTATATTGTCTGAGCCTAAAATTAGACTGCATTTGTAATAATCTAACAAAATTTGGCTTTGATTTCATTCTAAAACTTGCTATGAAAAGTGAAAGCCAAAATACAAGGCAATTCTCTAAAGTAATATCATACAGTTATGACATTTTGAAAAAAATAGTATATATTATAAAAAGAAATGGAAAAGCGGATAAAATTGATTCTACAGAATATTTTAGTAAATTAGCTATTGGTGTCTTTAAAGAACTTCGTATAGATGAGAAAATATTGGAACTTTGTAGAAAGGACACGGATAGAGAACATATATCTTTTAGTCAGGATGTGAATTGCGAAACTACTGAAGAAGAGATTGATACATCTCATTGGCCACAAGATGGAGAGGATGTTGAATATGGAAAATCATTTAAAGTAATGAGTTGTTATATATATTATGATGCTAAAAATGTTAAATTAAAAATTTATTGTAGAGTTAAAAACTAAAATCTTTTTAAATTTGTTGGGCTGGTTGTCGCCTTTTTAAAGTTGTAGAATATACTATTTGCCAAAAGTATCCAAAATATTTCATTTAATGTAAATAATTGATCTAACAGATTATTCAGATTGGTTTCTCTTTTTTCAAGCTGATCCCATAAATTAAAAATATTGTTAAGGGTTGTAGACATTTTCATCAATTCCCACTGCTCTATCTAATCTTGTGTGCTAACTCTCAACATTATTGTTTATTCTGACAATTTTCTCTTTTGTAGACATTTTCTGTTTGTTTGTGAACTTTTCTGTTTATTAAATTCAATTTATCAAAATAAATATTTTTGAAGAAATAATAAAAAAGACATACAAAAAATAATTAGCTTTTTATAATTCTTCAAATAGAAATTATTAATTAGTTTTACTGTTTTAGTTTTACGAATTTCTTTTGTAGTTTTTGTTTTTTGGTTGATCGCTTTTAATCGAGTAAGGAAGAAAATATCACATTTTTTGGTGTTACTAATCTATATACATGCAGTTCATGTTTTAGACATACCCTTTTACACCCTTTTACAACCTATCCAGGTTTAAAATCTATAAAATTTATCTTCTTTTGATAATAAAAATTTTGCATTTTTGATACACTTTTAGAAACTCTACAAAAACAGAATTTCAACTTATATCTGTAAATATTAAAAATGCAAATATGAAAGCAAACAAACCAGCGGCCATTGTAAAATGGCGGCCAAACAATATCTTACTATTGAAGATGATTTTGAATGTGGAATATGCTTAGATTCCTGGAAAGGAAATGATCCAAGAGTGCTTTCTTGTCAACATATATTTTGTTTTACTTGTATTCAACACTTACAAATTAAAAATGATGAAATCTGTTGTCCATTATGCGGGCAAGAAATGAAAATACCATGTGGTGATATTAAACAACTCAAAAAAATATGTGTTTAAGACAGCAGAAAGTTTTGACAGTTATGACTTGAAGTTTGCTCAACCACCTGATGTTCTTTTCAAAAATGAAGAAGAAGTTTCTGGCTGGTTTAAGCAATTTGTCAATTTTATGGTTGTATGTGTTGCCTAGCAATCACAAACTGAAGATATAATACCTTGATGAAAATAATTCTGATAAAAAATATCAATTTTTGATATAAATTGTTATTCAACAAGTTTGTTTTCTGCTCTTATCTTTTTAAATGCATCTTATAAAAAATACCGTTTAATGTGAGCTTTGTGACTTGACTGATTACATAAAAGAACTCTAGATATATTAGGTCTAATCGCAGTATTAAATACACTCTGCTTTAATTTTACAACCGCCAAAGTAATACTACTGATACTTTCCAACAATATTACTTAATCCGTAAACTTTCATTTGGTTTTGTAAGATGTAACAATTTTTGTAACATTCAATTCAGCCATTGAATGTGAGAAGTTGGAACTGATCCAAAAGTCAACAATAGTCAAGTTTGACCTTTTAGTGCGCTTTAGCAGGCTTCTAAATTATTGTTCATAAGTAGTTAAAGTAAGACTAATGTGCTTCAATAATTATTACTAAATTTATTAAACTGAATATAAAGTCAAGGCCTAAAATACCCAGACACTGTAAATTTTGATAGGCCAATTTTGAAAACACCCCAAAAATGTTATCTTTGTTTTAAATTGGTTTTTTTGTCTAAATTTCCATGAAGAAAGAGTTATATTTATGTTATACTGAAAAAAATTATAGAAAATTATCATATTTGTGAAAATTATTAGCAAAATTTTTTTTTTAATTTTCACTGTTTTTTTCTTTATTTGGCCATAAGTCCAAATTAACCATACATCCAGATTACATCCGGTTTTGCATTTCAATAGATGTCTTAAACTGAAATTTTTTTCAACAAAATTAATTTTCCAAGTTAAGTTGATTACTTATTATCTATTTTACCTACTTTAGTTAATTTTTATATCATTTATTTCATTATAGCATGGGGAAAAGAGGTTAGGAACCCGGTAATCCAGAAATATGAAGAATTGGGGAAAGTAAGGGAAACTGCAAGGGCTTTGGGAATGGCATCATCTACAGTGAGCAACATTTTAAGGTATAAGCCACCCAAACAAGAGAATAGGGGTTGTCCAAAGAGACTCACAGAAAGAGATGTAGCAAGAATGAATAGGATTGTGAAGAGACTTAAAAGAAACAAGGAAAGGGTGACAGCTAGGAAGATTTTAAATGAATTAGAGGTAGATGTAGGCCTGAAGACAATTCAGAGAGAGTTGAAATTGCAAAATCTTTGTTATAAATGAATTCAACAAAGAGTTGATCTCACAAGCAATGACTGCAAAACAGTATTGTTTCAAAACTATTTGAGATAACTTAGATTGGTCAAGAGTCATATTTATGGATGAGGCAAGGTTTTCATTGAGTGGTCCTGACAACTTCAGGACCTGGACAAATGACAGGGAAAAAGAGATGAGATTAACAAAAAATATGGGCAGAGGTGGAGTAATGGTTTGGGGACTAATAACCTCGGATGGTGTGTTTGAGGTATGGAGAGTAAGCACAAGATTGAATGCCCAAAACTATGCTACTTTTGTGGTCAAAGATGTTCTCACAGTTATAGAAGAAATCTCAGATAAAATGGGGAGAGATTACATCTTCCAGCAGGATAATGCAGGGTGCCATACTGCAAGAGTTCCAAGCAGGGCATTCAGGATGAATGGCATACATCCAATCGATTGGCCAGCTAAGAGCCCTGATCTTAGCCCAATAGAAAATGTGTGGCACCTGACCAAAAATTTGGTTTATGATGGGGCACAATTCACATCAGAAGATGAACTATGGGAGAAAATTAAAAAATGCTCCTACAAACTTATAAACAAAAATCCTGACTTGCTACCAAATCTGTACACTGGAATGGGGGCGGGGTAGGATCAGTACATGCATTGAGAAAGAAGGTCATCAAATACAGAAGTAGTAAAAATATTAGTCCCCAAACCATTGTCTGGAATAATGTGACTCACAGCCAAATAAGAAAAAAACGGGTACAGGAGAAAACGTCCACTATAGAACTTCAAAGTAAGATATAAGATATTTGATAGATGGAGTTTTTAGAGCAATTTGACAGGAAAAAATGAATAATAAGAATTACAAATATTTAAATATTAATATATTGATTAAGTAAAAAGAAGCATTATAACAAGAATGATTGACAACAGTGTAACAACATTAAAGAATAAAAGTATTTTAAACTGGTGAATAAATGTCAGAAGCTTTATCAAGTAAGTCCAGGGAGGTAATGGAGGCAATTTCAAATTGTTCCCATAAGCTGAATATTTTGCTTTGAATATTCTGATATGCTTTTCTTTGCTGTCTACAAATTTTTCTTGTTAAGCCTGTGATGTCAGCCTTCAAGATCATTATTTGTCCTTATAGCCTCACCATATACAGACCATACCTCTGGTACCTTGCGCCCATGCTTCCCTAAAAACTTCATAAAGAAACACCTTTGCCAATATCTTGATATGTTGATTTTCATTCGATATACCAGATTTATGCTGTATGGGACACCTGAATAGGGGTGAAACCGTACCCATTTTGGGTGAAACCGTACCCATAAAAATATTAGGTTTTTTTAATGTTATTAATACTAAAGAAAAGTATATACAATACTAAGAAAATGATAATAGATTAAGACATAACTTTGAAAGATAAAAGAATGGAAAAAGTGAAAAAAAAGAATATTATGGAGTATAAATATCAGATGTTTGAACTAATAATTCATCTGCCAAAAGCCCTCCAAGTCTATAATTTTCTCAAATTTCAAATATTTTTCTTTCTATCTCAATATACTGCTTTTTTTGGAACTTGATAATCTTCTTCTCAGACATAAGCTTTTCACAGATAATAGCTAAATCAGCTTCTTTCTTCAGTTCATCAAGCAACCAATAAAATGATCCTTTAGATGGTACTTTATTATTCCATCCTCCCACACTGTTATTAGTCCTTATGGATAATCCATATATAGACCAATTCTCTGATTTCCATAAAGAGTTCATAATCCAAGTTGCTTCAAAATATTCCAACAAGTCTGCAAATTTTTCTTTTTCTGTAAGTTGAGATTTCAATCTGAAATATGTTGGAGCAATGATATGAGCAGGCAGAAAAGGTAAAGCCATCAGCTTTCTCATGTCTCTCCAGTCCTCCCCTTTCTCCATATACTTTCCAGAGTATCCAAGAGACTTGAAGGATCATAATTGTAAAGACAAACCATATAGGTAAAATTAAATGTTTTACCTGTATTTTCCTATATATTGCTTGTATAAAATGGAATATACATCCATGAATTTGTGATTCTGGATATATTTTGGATACAGCTCTCCACAGACCCTTCTCAAAATCAATTGTTATCTTCTCAGGCTGTAACATACCAGTCATGTTTCTGACACTCTGAAGAACGAAACATTCATCTGAAAGTAGTTAAATCTAGAATGATAATCTTTGCCCAAATATAATTATCAAAAAAAGCTTGACTTTCAAAGTAAATTCTTTCCAAAGTGAAAGTTAACTTCAGTTTCTTCATTTTTAAAATGGCTGTCAGTTTATATTTTAACAGTCTTTTTATTTTTGTAGCTTCCATTATTATAATTCTAAATAATAAAATTAAAAAAATATAATATTTTTATGGGTACGGTTTCACTCAGGTACGGTTTCACTCGGGTACGGTTTCACCCGCTACCGGGACACCTGATATTAACCAATCATTCAATTGGTATGTTATGAGCAATTTCTTTAATAATCTGAAAATAGTCTACAGTATATGGTTATAAATTAACCATTTAACCATTGTACATGAAATATAGTAAAAGAGTTCAGACTGTCAACAGCTGTCGAAATGATTAGAAATCAAGAAAATAAAAATGGTAATTTTAAATATTTAGCTAAAAGTATTTATTTTTAAACTACTCAACTATTCAACAGAAACTTCTGAAATGGAGGAAGTCAAAAAAATTTTCACCCAGTTTGAAAGATTTGAAATGGTTTTTTTTCTTTTTTATATTTACAGTTCGATGTATTGTGATCGTAGGAAAACCAAAATGTTTTATACTAGACTGTTAACATACGAAGTCAGCTGCGCACAATGCTATTTATAACCGCTCATTTAAAATAGTTTTAGGTTACGTCTATGCTTTTCTAAACAAGGTTTTCTAAGTGCATACTATTATTTTTAAATTATAGAAAATAAATTCTAAAAGTTGTCATCTCTTTTTTCAGAATGAAAATTCAAAATGTACTCAACTAATTGTTTTAAAATGTAAGCATTATTTCTTTAACTAACGCCTCTTTTTAAGTTTTTATCTTTTAACATAGATAAGAATGAAAACAGGAAGTTTTTTAATATTGAAAAATTATCTAATCTATTTGATACTATTGAAGAATGGATTATTGATACAAAAAGTGAATTCGAATTAAAAATTCGAAATTTAAAAAGAAACTCAACTGAGATTGATGGTTTTATCTTCCTTCTTCTTGTATCAGAAGAAGAAAATAGATCTGATTTTAAAATTGAGAATAGTGTATTAGGATCGTTTGACAATTTAAAATGCATGATTAATAAGAATAGTTCAGAAGAATTTCGTAATAAACCGAAATTATTTATCTTCCCGAAATATTCAAAAGGTTAGTGAATGCTAAAAAATAACTGTCAATTTAACATTCTGAAAAAACTTTTTCAGTATCATCATCTCTATCAGCCCAAACAGATTGCAGTAGTCAGAAAGACATTGCACAATCATTAGAAACTTGTTCAATTCAATCATTTTCCGATTTGAACATTAACTATTTTGATGGTATTTACTTTTCAAAATGGAGGTATTTTATCTTTTTAGAAATATTGAATTTGTATATTTTACAGAGAAATGGATGAACAATCAAGCGAGAAGATTGTTTGACGAATTTAATATTTTCCATAAAGAGAATATATGCATTCATGAAAATGGAAATAATACAACAACAACTTTCTACTCAACTAGCGAAAATCTATTTAAAGATTACGAAAGTACAAATACACTGGTAGCAGAAGGAAAAAATGTTTTTCTCTCTTTTGATTACTTTAAAAGTCTGAATGAAGAAAACACAAACACAGAATGTGACGATGTTAAACTAAGCAAAGGTATAGTTTTTTATTCATTTGGTCACGTGATAGATTTCACTTTATTAAAATTTTTAGCTGTAAAAGTTTTTTATGATAATGTCAGAAAATCAGATTGTTACTGCTATTTAAAAGCAAGGGAAATATCTCTCCTATTTGCTGAAAGTATATGTTATTTCATTCAAATATTCAAGTCTATCACTAATCGTATTCCCTTTTCCCTCAATCAAAGTCTCTTCCATTGCTGGACAATTACAACGGAAGTCTTTGGAACAAACGTCAGCTTATTTATTTAAAAAGAAAGCGGAAATAGAACGTTCAAGTTGTTCAAAATGCAAAAGTTTAATTGATGCATTCAAAACAAAGATAAATAATACATTTATGTTCTGGAATGAAGACAGTATTAGAATTCTTCTCTGGTTGGATGACAGTAATAGACCCGGCAATGGGAATTTTAAAACCAACTACGACTTTGGATTCATTCTAAACGGAATCCAACAAGATACTTTTGCAGAAACTTTACTAATTGTTACATTGAAACAAACCGGAAGTTGTAATTTTCAAAAAAGACTAACAAATCAAATTGGTTGGATGGTTGTACCAGCATTCAATTACAGTTCGGACCATATTGAATTATTGAATAATGGCTTACTAATTGAGCATCAATCACTTTATGTTCCTCTCTTCCAAACAACAGGCACCAATTATTATTTTCCAATCAAAGATGAAGAAAACGTCGACCAAGAATGGACACTTCTCCTATGCATTCAAGCAGAGATGATTGGACAAGAACTTATCGGTTGTCATTTATCAATTAGACAGGAAATGAATAGCATTAATTCATTGAAAAATCTCATTTATTTGAGAGATTTTAAATTGAATTTAATGAAAAGTTCTTCATTTCAAATTCAAATTAATAAAGATTTGAATTTTAAAATCTCTTCTTTAGATTATCTATTGAAAGGAATTATCTTCAATCAACAATTCTATATTGATAAGACAAAAGAATTACATATATTCATTGAGAATAACAACAAGAATTTGATTTTGGATGATAATTTTCCAATATTGCAAAGGTTGAATAATGATATTAATTCATTTTCAACAGCCTATTTTACTGGTGAAAAATTAATTTTAAATGCTGAAAATTCATTGGTTGTCCTACCGGAAGGATGTTTTCAAAAATCAACTGTTGTTTCAATACAAGAGAATTATTCATTCAAAAATAACAAAAATTGTACTATACTTCAAAGCTCTGTCGATTGTAAACCGGATGGAGAATTTTTTGAGCAAAAAACTGCAAAATTATTGTTTAATCCAATTTTTAAATCTAAAGATATTGACGTAGGGGAATTTAAATATTTAAAATCTGATTGGATTGTTGGCAATTTGAGGCATTTTTCCCGCCACGAGCTTTGTAACAATAGTAAGGATGGAGTAAGATTCAATCTTTATTCTTCAATTGAAAAATTAGATAACAAAACTTTGAAATTTTTTGTTTATTTTACTGTGAAAAGCAAAGTAAGTGATATCAATTTTTGTTGAATTTCAACTATCTTATATTTTCTGTTGTCGCCATTTTTTTCATTTTATTCCCCAGAATAACACAAATGTTGAAATGGAACAGAACGAAATAACACTTCCATATAAAAATAATGCGGTTCCAGGTCAGAATGGCTTAAAGCTTACTGTCAAAGGGAATAATTTTGAAGAAACCTCTTCTAAATCCTTTAACACCTTATTTCAAAGTTTTGATAGAGGTTTTTATTAAAACAATGATAAAGAATACAAATATTATAAGCCTATATCATACACATTATTGATTTTATTCAGGTAACGACTTTCCTTTTGTTGTCTTCATCCAACATGAAGAAATTGACAAAGGAGAAATAATCATTGAAAGTGGAAACTTAAAAAATAATGAGTTTGTTTCCTACGATTCTATAAATTGGAGATTTTCGAATATTTTCATTGACCAATCAAAGAACACTTCTCCAAAAGTGTGCATACTAAAATATTATTCAGAATATGGTGAGATTTAATAAAAAATTGTGATTGCGTTATTAAATTCTCTACTGTCCATCTTCCTAACTTACAACTCTTTTTTTGTTTTTGTTTTTAGAAACTCAACAACTCCAACACGAGGAAAATTTTGATTGTTCGAAGAAAATTAATGAAATATTAAAATGTTTGAATGATGAAGTAAGAACGCAGATTTGATTTTTAAAAATTAACAATAATAACCTTTACAGAAATCTTATAAAAATAATGGAAGTAGGGTTTTCTTCCTTTCTACAGCAAACACTATTGGAAGAGATAGTTCAAATTTGATCAATTTTTTCAACTTTTTGAATTTTCATACTCATACTTTGAATATCAAAGAAAATCTTTCAAGCCAAATTAAACATATTTTAAAGGATGATACAATTTCTAAATATGGTTTAATATTTTTTATACAATTTACCGGAAATGAAAAAATTGATAAATGTCAGGAAATTATTGATCAACTAAATATTGAAGAAGTTAGCGACCAACCTAAAATGTTCTTTTTTCAATTTTATACTAAAGGTGAAGGTTAAATTTTTTAAAAATGTCTTTTTTTTTTATTTCGAGTACTTTTAGTTTTTCCTAAAAATGAAGAAGATTTAAATGAAAAATTTAAGAATGTTTCACTCTCTTCCAAAACACCTGCACAAGCATCAAATGATGACGATGATAGTTTGTTCGTGAAAGCTGACAAAACAACTAGCAATAATGTGCCTTCGTTACATAACATGAAAAATACTTTTGTTAGAATTGAAAACATTTATGGTAAGTATTGTCCAACTTGAAACTAAACTTAGTAATACCCAATTTTTAAGGATTATGTTATGAATGCATATGAAAACAATAATTACAGATGACGTTGAAAATCTTGAAAAATGGGGAAGTTGTTTTATTAGAGGATTAATATTATCAATCAAATACTGCAACTACTGTAAACCTTTGAATAAGATCTTAGAATATACTCAGTTGATTGTTGAATCAAAACTGGAAAATATTTTAAGTGACAAAGAATTCGAATTAAAAACTAACGATTTCAAAAATTACTATTTCCTACCAATTTCTGTTATCAAGTCTGAAAATTCCTTATTTAAGGAATTTAAAAAATTTGGTATAGTTCATTTGAAAATTTAAATTTTTAAAATATAATTATTGAAATATATTCATTTTTTTTTAAAAGATAAATCACCTCGTATTACTTTCGAGTTGCTGGAGAGAAAATTTAGTAATGATAATGAAGTTTTAGATGGAAAGGTTTTTCTAACATAACTCAGTAACAAATTTAATTTCTTTCTTTTTTTCACTGTTTTCAGAAACTCTACTATGAATTTAAAACTGTAAAAGTTGTTATTTTCAACATTTCAAAAAGTAACTTTCAATTGGATAGTTTAATTATCTAAAAAGACAAGAAAGCATTTTTTTTGTTGTTTTTTTTTATTATTTTGCAAAACCTTTCAGAGAGACCAGGAAGTGAGCTGGACATTGACAACCTGTCAAATTTGTTCAATATTCTCGGGTACCAAGTACAAATTTGGCCTCAATGTAACAAGGATAATTTGATTCACAAAATAAAGTTGCTAAAAGAAGAAATGGAGAATTTTGACTGTTTAATATTCTTTGTGATGGCTCATGGTACTAAGTATGGATTCAAATGTAAATTTTCTTTTTAATAGAAGTTTTCTCAAATGTTTTTTATTAATAAGTTTTTTCTGTCATTTTAGTGTTGGACGACCATATTTTGGATTTTAAGGAATTTTTACGCCATTTTAATGACAAATGCCCAAATTTACTTTTAAAACCTAAACTTTTCTTTTTTAATTGTTGTAGAGGAAGTAAATAGTTTTAAATAATTTATTTTTTCATTTTAAATTGAGCGATAACTAGGAATTTTTTCATTTTTAAAATAGCAAATTGGCTTTCCAATGAAACCAATAAATTCGACTTGAAAGACACTGGGAGTGCATCAAATACACCTAAATCTGATGATGCAGAATGTATATCGGACTGCGGTAGGTTTTTTTCGACAATAGAAGGTATTGTTCTTTTTTTCTTTTGAGTTCTTAATTTATCATTTCTATTGTTACGTATTTTCTTGTCAGACCATGTCAGTTTACGTTTCCCAACTCTTGGAAGTATATTTATAAGATGCTTCATTATTTGTATGAGAGTCTATTCACATAGAGAATCCTTATCCTTAATTATGGAGAGAACCTACAGTCTACTGAAATGGAAAATTCATGAATACGAATTGGCATTGTACAGACAAGTTGCCGTCTCTGAACCTTCTTTGGAAACATTCTATTTTTTCAGCCTATAGGCAAAGAATGAGTAGTGTTTTGTCATCATGAAAACACTAAAAGCTAAAGAATAAGAATCTTTATTCAAGTTGTTTATTTCTAAACTGAACATTTTTATCCATTGAGAATTGTTTTGCTAATGTAAATTTTTGGATTGATAATACTTATCATCTGTCTGCATTCTAAATTTGCAAAAATGATTCTGATTGGAGAGGAATGTTTGAATATACAAATTTTCATTAAACGCATTCAAACAAAATTCCTATCAATCAATTAAAACTCGCTTCTAAACTGTCAGCCGCTACATTTGTGTATAAAGTGTCACTGTTAGTTGTTTTAGCTATAACAACATAATCAATGTTTTAATAATAAACTCTCTATTTTAATATTTTATGTCTACGTCATAAGATAATTACATTCATTAGAAAGTTGATTGAATAAGATTTTTCAATTTACATTGAGATATCTTATCATATTTCTTTTTGGTACAAAAATCTTGTAACTTTTTACTAAAATCCTAATCTGAACTCTTCATTCATAAAAACACTTGCTCCTAAATCTACACTTTTCTATTGAGGGTATGATCTCCTCCAACTCTATTTTAGGTATCGTTTAGACCACGGTATAGAAATGATTGTACTCAACCCAATTGTTTCTTTAATTAGGCAGAGAAATTTGGATGCGATAGAAGACATCCACAAATTATTGCTTTAGTTCACTTGATCAAAGGTTTGCAAAGATAAAATGTCACAATTTCATATTTCATACATAAGAAATACTCCATCGAACAGGGATACTTTTCCCTTTTTGGCTGCCATTAATGATATTTTGAAATTCCAATGAATTCTTGGCAGTAACTGCATTTCCTTCTCCTCTATCTCTACCATAAAATCTTTCATTAACATTTGATACAAAGAGGTGAACTCCTTTTCCTCTGTCTACTTTCTAAAGCTATTTGTGTGCATCTGTTTACATTTTATCTATTAAATATAATTGTGAAGTTGAAAAAGTAGAACGATTTTGTTGTAGGAATTAGTTCAAATCAATTTTATATCTAAAGTAGTTTATAGGAATTGATATTTTTTCAAACGTCCCAGAAAAATATCTCAATCGCCTGACAAGAAATTTATACAAAATTCCAACTTTACTTTTTTAAATTGTATCTTCACATGAACAAGTAATGCTAAAACAAACTAGAAAGTTAATCTACTATAATTGGAAGGCTATAATACTGTGCAATGAGTCACTATGACACTCTTTTCTAATATCAACTTTTAACCTTTAATGATAGAAATGCTGATAATCTGATTACAAAATTATCAAATATCCTATTAACCTATTCATTAAATGCACATAAATGTAAGCCTATAATAAGATATATATATATATATCCCACTAGTTTTTTTATTGGTAATATAATTTTGAATTTTGTCTACAAATTGAAATGAATACAATGAAGACAATTATTATTCAGATTCTACTGTTTTGTCTCTGTAAGTAAACTTTAATTGATTTATGTTTCTTATTATATATGAATTTCTATAATTTTAAAATTAGAAATACTTAAATGTTTTCATCAAATAGCTATGATCTTTAATTATTGTTCTTTTTTTACAACATTTTACAGCTCTTCACTCTTCTGATGCTACACTTTCCCCATTTATCTGTCCCGTTGATGACCAACAAAGACCTATAAATGGTGTGTTTAAGGATAGCATTTTATGTGATACTTATCATCATTGCATAAATGGAACTGCATTTCTAAGGAAATGTCCTCCTGGACAGCATTTTAAAATTATATTATCAGACTGTAGCTTTTCTGCCTGTGTTGATCCAGAATTATCAGATTGTTCAGAGACTCTAAAGGCATCACTACCTTCTCAAAAAATACGTCAATGTGAGACAGGTGAAAAAAATTCGAATAATGGTGAACAATGTTTTACTAGAGTAAGCGAATGTAGTTCTAATAGCAATGAAACAGTTCCAAGTTTTCTTGATTGTAGAATTTACTATCACTGTAGAAATGGTGTTTCCTGGCCACAGCAATGTCCTGATGGCTATTATTATTCACTAAATGTTAATACTAGAGAATGTAAAGCTGAAATGTGTGTACCATTTGAGGTTGCCAGATGTCCATTGGCAGGTGGTTGGTCTGCATGGTCACAATGGGGTGACTGTGAACCAGAGTGTGGTGGTTTTGGAATTGAAACAAGAAGAAGGGAATGTAACAATCCTCCTCCTCAGAATGGAGGAGCTGAATGTCCTGGTGTTCCGATAGAAATAAGAGAATGCAAACCACCTGATTGTTCAGGGTCTACAAGCCCAGCATTTATGCTTTCTTTACAGGAAAATACAAATGTAAATAACGGAAAAATTCCATGGAGTTCTATTGATGTGAATGATGACAATCTATATAATAGCAATAAAAAGGAAGTAGAGATTAAAAAGCCTGGAATGTATTTTTTCTCTATGACAGCAACAACTCTAACAAATACTTGGATGTCCCTAGAAAACACTGGAATTAACATAGGTCTGTCAAAAGAGATACATTTTAGTGACAGACTACTCACTGAAACTATTACAAGAAGTGGTTTATTTTCCTTAAGCAGCTTATTTAAACCAAGAGTTGTACACCTTCTAAATGATTCGAATTTGATAGGTAGCAATGATGGAAAGGATACGTCCTGGTTGGGTTTTAGATATGAAAGCAATAGTTTTGTTAGTGCTGCTCTTGGTGTAAAACAGAATTCTCCAGGTTTTTTATCTCTAAATACCATATTTTTAAATAGAGGTTTCACTATTTCAAACAATAACAAGATTTTTACATCTAGAGAAGCTGGTCTATATTATATTAATTTTGGAAGTGGAATTGAGGAAGGTAATAGTGAACACAACATCATTCTTTCTGTTGCACGCTATATGGCATCTTACACAAGAATATATTCTAAACCTCCTGGCATTGTAAATCGGCAATCAGCATATCCTTCATCCAGAGGATTTCTACAAGACTTACATGAAAATACTGTTTTACAATTGTCAGCAAGTAATCACGTGACAAGCTCTAAATTGGAGACATATCTTCTTGCATTTAAAATAAATAGCTCTTTTCCAGCTGTATTTCTAGTTAAAAGTCATCAGGGACAGAGTCAATGTCGACCAATATTTGGAATACAAGGATTACAGTTTGAAAATGTACTGGTGGATACGTTGAATTCATGGAATACTACAGGATATTTTACAGCCCCCATAGACGCAGCCTATTTTGTAGAAGTTAACTTGGTAGCTATAAGAACAACAGAACTTATTGTTGAAGTAAATGATCAAGTAGCTTTCAAGTTGAAACATGTAATGAAACATTCAGGTGAAGCGGAATTATCAACCAGAACAGCTTTATTAAGGTTAAAGGAAGGAGATATTTGCAAAATAAAGTATAGAGGTTGTCTAGAACATATGACTATGTCAAGTTCATTCACTATATTTGCTATTCAAAACTGATGTAATTGTAAATTACTAAATCTATTATTACTTATTTCTTCAATTTCAATAAATAACAGCTTTAGTTTTTATGCCAATCAGTATTTTAGTTCTGCTCTGAGGCCTAATGTTTTACATATAAAATCCAAAAAAGAATAGTTGTTAGTGAATCTGTTTAGAATTAAACTATGTGGACGCGACAGACAATGTGTATGTATTTGAAGTTTTATCCAGCTCTTAGTCAAACCCACTTAACAATAAAGCAAATGTTCATTAAATTTCCAAGCCCAATTTCAATCTAAACTGTAACCACAAAGTTTCCAAACAGTGGACATTTTCTGTCAACCCCAGGTTATGCTATCAAATGGGTGACTTTATAAGTATTTTTGTTATAATCTTAGGTTTATTTGTATCCAATTAGTAGCAGATGACACTTGATAAGTGTGCAGTCAGAATACAAAACTTACTGTCATCAAGGTTCATCTGCTACATGTGAATAAAAGATGTGCAAAACTTGTTAAGATAATACATAAATTGTCTTTGGTATAATTTAGAAAATCAACAACACAGTCACAGAAAATGATATCAATGATAACTTATCATTTGTTTTTTTTTAAAACTAATTTTAGACTTTTAAATAATTTTTTATGATTATAAATCACTTTTCTTTTATTGAAGATAATACTTTGAATTTCACTAGAAAGCAAAAATGAAGATTATTGATATCATTCAAATATGACTGTTATCGGACCAGGTGAAACCATACAAATTAGGTATCTTATGGTCAAGAAATCAAGACTTTAATTAAAGAGAAGAACCAAGAAGGCTTATCTATGGGCAGATTTCAGAGATTTGTAATATTCCAAAATCTTCCATACAATACATTATTAAACCAAATAAAACCAAGAGTGGAGGTGTTGGGAGACCAAAATCTCTGTCAATTAGAGATAAAACCCTCATGAAGAGGGGAATAAACAAACTGAAGAAAGAGAAACAGAGGGTTACAAGTACAAAACTGGCATATGAATGCAACCTTACTGTTTCAAAAACAATGATTCAAAAAAAGCCCTTAAAGAAATGGGAGGAAAACTTAAAAAAATCTCTCAGCACCCCCCTCTCAAGAAGAAAAATAGACTTCAGCAAGTGGAAATTTGTTGAGGGTGATTTGAAAATAAAATAAATTTGGACAATGTAATCATTTCTGATGAATGTAGATTCAGTTTTCATGGGCCAGATAGCTGCCAAACCTGGCAGTTTAATCCAGAAAGGGAAAACTTAAGATGTTAACAATCAATGGGTGGTGGAAGAGTCATGATCTGGGGATGTATGGGACCAGATGGTTTAGTGCTCATTTCTAGAATTGAAAAAAAATATACAAAGGGATGGTACCTGGCTCTCTTGAAAAAAGAGGTCATGTCATTCCTAAAAAAAGATATAGGAAGGGTTTCATTTTCCATCAGGACAATGCTCCTTGCCACAAGACCAAAATTGTCCTAAAATATTTCAAGACTGGAAAGTGCGCAGTCTTACCATGGCCAGTTTACTCCCTAGATCTCTCTCCCACAGAGGATGTATGGCATTTGCTAAAGAATATGGTGTATGATCACAGTTTAGCAAAAAGGAAATTTTGTGGAAGTGTATCAAAGAAAAAGTTGAAATACTGAACAAAAGATGGAAAAAAGACTTATTTGCCCTTCACAACTCATTGCTGAAGAGAGGACTGGACTGCATCCAAAAAAATGGCTTGAAGCTAAAATATTAAAATTTTGTAAATGTACATTTAATTAAAAATTAAAAAATATACAAAATATAAGGATATACAGAAAATTTTCATAAGTAGCTCATAAAAATTTCAAAAAATTTCTTTTTCCTTGTTTTAATGTTTTAAAATAAATATTCTATTTTTCTATCAGTTCCAGAACTACTCAAGCTTTGATCTAATCTTATCTTATCCAATTTCCTACCTTGTTTATCTAAAATAACTGAAAATAAAAATATGCAACATCCACAATCGATTGATGGATAATGATAGGATTACTATTTCTTATTAATTAGATAAAACTCATGGATTAGTATAAAATTGGAAAATTTTCTTTCATTTTAACATTAAAGGTGAAACATGAAACTTTTCACTTTTAGTTTATTGTGTAAGTAATTTATTGTTTGTTTAGTTTTTTCTGAACAAAAAAACACCATTTATGCTATTTTTAACATTTTAACAGTGTTGTCATTTGTTGAATGCAAATGCCCTCCATTTTCTTGTCCTCTTAACTCCGAACTGAAACCTCTTGATGGAACCTTCCGTATTCCAGTTTATTGTGGATATTATTATCATTGTAGAAATGGTACTGGCCATTTTCGACAGTGTCCGCCTGGACTGTTTATTCCATTTTGTTTAAAGAATCTAAGTTTTCCATGTGCCAGAAACCGAATAAGGGTGATAATTGCTTAGAAATAAATTCTACATATGCCACTGAATCAGATACCC
>CAJFCJ010000074.1:81963-96121 GCA_904063045.1 Dimorphilus gyrociliatus
AAATTTAGTAATTGCTATTTTAAAAAAGTGCAACATCACAAAATTTGTAGCAAAATCAAAAGATAAACCAAAATTGTTGCAATATTTAGATCTTTCATTTAATCTAATAAGAAATATGGATTTTTTGCATACTTTTGACTTCAATCTGCTGAGATATTTAGATATGTCATACACCAAAATAGAAGCATTTCATTCAAGTTCAAAATTCAATCTGTTAAGGTTAAAGATATTGAAAATAACAAATTGTAGGCTTAAAGCAATCACAGATGATTTTTTCAATCAATTGACACAATTGACAGAATTGCATTTAAATAACACAAATTTTCCATCAAATTCTTTACAGTTAGTAGTGAAAAGTTTAAGTAGTTTAAAAAAATTATTCAGTTTAACATTTAATTTATGTTGTCTAGTCTGGAATAAATTTGATAATGAAATTATTTGTTTGCCAAAACCACCTGTTTTTCAAACGTGCACAAACCTATTGGCAAATAATACAATTCGATTACTTTTTTGGTTTACAGGAGTGTTTGGATTTATAGGAAATACTTTGTCATTAATCACTGTGTTTTGGAGTTTTACATCTAAACAATCACGTAATTACTATCAGTTAACACTAATTTTTGGAGATTTCGTTGTATCTCTATACTTTTTGATAATTGCTCAAATTGATTTATATTTTAAACACAACTACCTCCACAAGGATATCAGTTGGAGATATGGTTTTCCCTGTAAACTATTGGGAAGTTTGCTTACATTTGGATTGTTACTCTCCTCAATTAGTGTTGTGGTGTTTAGTTTAGAAAGAAAGTATATTACTCAAAATTTTGGTGAATCGGTGTTTAAGAACAGGAAATTGGATATTTCCATATTTATTACTATTAAATCAGTAATACTGTCACTTACTCCTTCATTTTTATATCCAGTAAGATAGAAAAAGAGGATGCAGGACAAGACATCCCCTATTTTGCATTTTTACCCTAACCCTAATGAAATGAAATGATTTCTAGGACTAATTTCACTTTTAGTAAATTTGAATATAAAAAATGACATTTATGCATTAATTGTCATTATATTTTTACCAATCAATTCTGCTGTTAACCCTATAGCCTTTCTCTGTGGCATATTCTCTCATGGAAGGAAAATTTCTAAACTTTATAAGTTTATAGTTATAAATAAGTTGTAAAAATTAATTATTCTTTATTTTTTAATACAATTAGAAAACATTTACAAGAACTTGAGATTTTGGAATGTTCCCAAAGCTGTATGCTTTTCTCTTTATTAGTTTTTGTGATTTCAATATTTAACTCTCAGCAAAATTTTCCTTCTAGTACTTTCGTATTTTAAAGATTGTAAAGAGCATAGTATTTGCCATACAGTTTTACAGAATTCTGACAAACTACAAATAGCTGAACATTTTTTTAGGAATGCCAAATATTTTTATATATTACAATCACTTTTAAAGTCTATTGCCTTTATGCACAGCAAGAATGTTTGCTTTAATGGAAGTTTGTCAAATGGCAGCATCTATTATGGGGTTAGGTTCAAAGGATTGCATTTGTAAGCAAATAAAAAAAATGATTTTTTTAAAACAGGATGGAAAAACAAGGCTATGTATTTCAATTGAAAAGCTGAGATATTTTAAAAGTGAGAAATTTGATGAAAATATTTTAGAATATGGAAAATTTTTGCGAAAAGTGCTGCAGATTTGATCTGTTTTTGTGTAAATACTTTAAGTACATAAACCAATTTGTAGCTGTTTTGTTTAGTATAAAATGTTGAGTTTAATAAATATATTGAGATGACTATCTAAGTCAAAATGGTCTAGGAAAAAATCTTCAAAAGTAAATGTGCACTTAGACATAATGATATATGAATATTTAGACTTTAGATATAAAGGTACATGGAAAAGATTTGATATAAATATAAACTAATGTGATCTAAAGGGACATTGAAAGAAGTTGTAAGATGTCACCAGTACTATTGTAACTTACAAACTTAAAAATTGGCCAAGGATTGGCAGTACAATATATAGGCCTACATAAAATATTCATTATAGCATATTTCGTTAATATGTATAATACAGTTAGGGATACCGATTCTGAATCCGTTTACAGAATTCACTTATCTCTTACAGTTCAAAAGTTATGACACCTTATATTTCCATCATGAATTTTATTATCATGAGCAGAGGGTGGAAGTTGAAAGAAATGAAATTACTGAAAATGAACCTGAAGGTAATGTACAATAAATTGATACCAACTGTGAAATGTACAAAGTATTGAAAGAGAAAAATGCAGAATTATTTATTTTAAAAAACCTGACAAAAATGCATAACTCTCATATTATTGGGGATAATACAGAAGCACAAAAACTGACTTTAAAAACTATAATGTCTGATCATCAACCAACTGCTAAAATAACTTTTATTACTAATTGTTTTTTTAATATGAATGCTAAAGAAGTTAATTGTATTTTAAAGAGTTTATATTTTATATATTGTTTAAAAAACTCTGCTTAAAAAGAATTAGACAAGTTCTCCTCAGTTGGCAGATTGATTGGCAGATTGATTGGCAGTCATTGTTTTTTTTGCAAGAAATACCCTAAGCCACTTGGATTTATACCTTTTGAATTTTTAAAGGAAATTAAAAGGAATACTAATAAGATATTTCTAGAAAATAACTTCTTTCCAAAAAGAGTTGAAAGGTGTTTTCAAATTGCTAAAATTCAATTTATTGACTTTATGTTTAAATAATATAAAAAAGAAAAGAATTTGTCTTTTAAAATTTGCTAAACAGTTTTCAAAAAAATATTATAGAAGTTAAATGTATTTTTTTTGCTTCCTATTTCTTATATATTGGCCTATGAAAATTTTGTTTCCTTGTATTATGAATTGATTATATTGCTCAATAATTTCATATCAAATTTTATTTATGATACTCTTTATTCTCTGACACCATTCTGTTACATTTTCTCCCTTTTATACTTTGCTAGCATCACTTAACTGGCTGTTTGACTATGCTCAATACATCAAATTGGCCAGATCAATTCAAAATGCAAAAAAAACAATACTCATTTAAGCAAAGAAAATATTAAGGTGTTTATTGAAAAATAGTCCAAATAGTAGAAAGCAAAAGTAGAAAGGTTCTATTTGTTTAAATACTTTAGTGTGCTGATAAAATGATTGGATAAGACAAATACATTTTTAACATTCTCTGTTTCAATAAAATACAAATTTAAGTTAATTTTATCAAGCAATAACCAGAAATATTAGTTATATACAGTTTTTAAACACAAGTGGGTTTTCTTTACAAGTAGCACTTTAAATATGATATATATTCAAAAAAACCTAAAGAAATGAATTCCTTATTGGAAAACGCTCACCTCCGAAGTATAGAGAGATCGAAACTGTGGTAGGTTGAGTAGGTAGGAAAATATTGAATTAGTTCAACATTGCTCGACATTGAAGAATTTTTCTTGTAAACTTTCCAAATTCTAGTAAATTATCCTGACATTTCCCTGCGTTTGATAAACCAAGCGTTTCAGTAGACACAAACAACACCATTTCTCCATTCTGTTTGAAAATTGAATGATAAATAAATAAGAGAGAATATTTCAATATTTCTAAACAATAAATTTTGCTATTCTCAATACAAATTTCTGACCTGGTAGCAGACATTTCCAAGTGACAGCTTGTCCTCAAGGTAAATACCTTTACTGTGCATAAAAGCCATAGATGTTATTATTGATTTTAATACATCAAAATAAATATATTTCTTATAAAAATTCTTATTTATATCAAATTTTTCTGAATTGTTTAAAATTGCAACATACAAAGAAATTCCATAATTTCCACATTCGTGTACAAAAGTTAAAACTGTAGAAATAGAAAGACAAAAAACAAGGGATTTTAGTTCACTTATTAGGTATGATCAAAAAGTTCTGCACGTCTTTTATTTATTTTTATAGTAGTTAAGTTATTTTAATAATTTTTTTTTATATTATAGCCTGTAGTCTACTCTAGAAAAATTAACTATTCTATTCCTTAATAGTCCCCTCCATTGTTTATACATGTCTGCCATTTGGATGGAAGTAGATCTATCCCATTCAGATAAAAGGAGGATGGTTTTCTCATCAAAAATTCCTTGACATCTTTTTTTAGCTCCAACAAATCCATAATCAACTCCTCTGATATGATCTTTCAGTCATCCAAACAGGTAAAAATCAGCTGGGACCAAATCAGGGCTGTATGGGGGATGTGAACAGACAGACCATCCCTGATTTCTTATAAAATCAGTTGTGTACAGACTGGTATGGGGTCTGGCATATCATGCTGTAAAATAATCTGTTTTCTAGCCCTTATCCCATGCAGTCTCCTCCTTAGCGTATTTAGGGTCTCCACATACTGAATGGAGTTGACTGTTTCACCATAATCCATAAATTCAACATGGATTAATCCTGAATGGTCCCAGAAAACTGTGCACATTAGTTTTTCAGCTGATTTAGTCATTTTTAGCTTTTTTTCAGGTGGCAATGATGTGTGTTTGTAGGTTAGGGAAGCATTCTTTGCTTCAGGATCATAGAGATGAACCCAAGATTCATCCCCAGTTACTATTTTTTCTAAAAATGCTTCTTTTTCTGCCATGTGTCTATCAAGTAGTTCGATGCAATGGCTCACCCTTACCTCTTTTTGATCCTGATTAAGATCATAGGGGATCCATTTAGCACAAATTTTTCTGTACCCTAGCTCCTTAATCATCTTCTCAACAGCCTCTTGACCAATATCTTTTTTTTTGCAATTGCTCTCTGAGATGTGGTTCAATCTTCCCTGATAAGCCTATCAACTGATTTTTTATTTTGATCTGTTAGAGCTGTCTTTGGACAACCAGATCTTGGCAAGTCTTCAAGATTTTTTCCTCCTTTTTTTATTTTAATAGCCCACCTTCTTACTGAAGATTCACTCAGAGTTTCATCCCCAAAATAGCTTTCTAACCTTGTGTAATATTCTTTGAAGAGACCTTCTCATGGACTAAAAATGCAATAATTTTTCGCTGATCAGAACATGTAGACATGACCTGCTGTTGTTTGCACCGAAATAATTTTGTAATGGCTTGACAGAACCAAATGAAAGTTTACAGATTAAGTAATAGATTTGGAAAGAAGTGGCCATTTTAAAATTACAGCAAAATGTGCAGAACTTTTAGGTTGTACCTAATATATAACCTTTTTGACAGAATATAATTTATTTAAAAAGAATACCTTCTTGTTTAGCATTTATTATTTTCTCTTGTTGTAAAAGTTTCCTATTAAAAGCAAAAGATTGAATCATTCATATAAAAAATATTTCTTCTTCGAAAAATTTACCTCCTAATTTTGGCTTTTCCTTTTGAATCAACAATATATTTTAACATTTCACCAGATAGAAATGCCACAGGATTAACAATAGAATTAATTGGTATGAATATTATAACAATTAGGGCATAAATATCATCTTTTATCTTGAAATTGATTAAAAATGATAATAATCCTAAATGTAAGTCAAACAACTATTCAAATGAGGAAATAGAAATGGGCAAAGTATTGGAACAGACCTAAACATGAAAATGGCATCCAACTTAAAAGGTTTGTTATTACAATGATTATAACTGTCTTTGACAAACTTCTCTTGAAATTTTTATCAGAAGATATTTGATTTAAAACCACTCTACTCCTTTTAATAGTCATGAAGATATGTACATAACAGACAAGTATTATAATACTAAATATTAGGATAAGGATACTAAATAGAAAAAAGGACAGGAACCAGCCTTCAGATTTGTCTTTCCTAATGTAAATATTAAAGCAAATTGATGTTTTGGAAAAGAAATTCTAAAAAGCAGAAATTGTTTCAAAAACTAAAATAAATGACATCATTCAATAAGAGGGAAATATCTCTAAAAGTGTTCTTTGTTAAAGGTATATAGCCAATTGAATTGGAGACATTTTCCCCTTAATCTACTTGTATATTCCCTAACTGGATATAACAGTGAAGGTGTCATGGTCAACACAATAGTTGTGATGAGAATAGATACAACAAAATATATCTTCTTTTCTCTGAAAACTGTTCTACCAAAATTTTGAATGGCATACTTTCTTTCCAAAGTTAAAAAAAGAATACTAATTGAAGAGAGTAGTAATCCAAATGTTACTACATTTCCCAATAGTTTACACTGACTACTATAACGCCAATTGGGATCTTTGTAAAAGTAATTATTTTTAAAGTATCTATCAGCTGAAGAAATTGCCAATGTATAAAAAGATGTAAATAAATCTCCAACAATTAATGTTGTCTGGAATGAGCAGAGAAGTTTATTTAGATTGTTTTTATAAATTAAAACACCAAGTGATATTAAATTGCCTAGGCAACCAATAATTCCAGATAACCAGAAAAGTACTCTAACAGCACTACCTCCTAATAGATTAATACATTTTTGAAATCCACTTGGAGGTGGTAAGCAAATAATTTTATTGTCAATTAAATTCCATACCAAACAGCATAAATTATAGCTTAAACTATACAATTTCTGTAAATTATTCAAATTTCTAACCATTAATAGAGAATAGTCAAATGGTATAAATGAATTATTCAGATGGAGCTCCCTTAATTGTGTTAATTGGTTAAAAAAACCATTCTTTATGACCCTTATCCTACAATTTGTCATTTTTAATATTTTCAAATTTCCCAAACTTGAAAATGAATTGGATTCAACAATTGAAATTTTTGTATATGAAATATCTAAATAGATTAACATTTTAGGGTCAAAAGTTGATAAAAACTGTATATTTGTTATTGGATTATAGGAAATATCCAGATATTGCAACATTTTTAGCAATAATTTTGAATGATTTTGAAATTTGAAAATGTTATTTTTTTTTAAATTAGCAACAACCAAATTTGGAAATTCATTGAAAGAAATTATTGAATAATTGTTGTTTTCTTTAATTTGTAGAATATGCAAATTAGTAGAGATTGTATTAATTGGTTTTATGATTAAATCTCCAACAGTTAACAAGCTCTTTACATATTCAGGTAGTAAAATATAATTTGATTCATCTATTAACTGTTTAAAACCTGTTCTATTACAAATTAAACTGAAAGGATTCTTTCTCTGGCAATATATTGATATTGAAGCATTTTCAGGACAAAATAATTCGTCACTACCATGGAAACAGTCAACAATTCCATTACACACCTTTTCAGCTAGAATAAAATGACTTTGATTTCTACATTTGAATGAACCTTCCGGTTGAAAATTTCCTGCAAACATTGCAGTGTGTGTAAGAGTGTGTGTGTATTTTTTTTTCATTTGTTAAAACTACCGCAAAAGCTTTCATCATCGCCAAGCAAACAATGATTAATGCCATCGCAAAATTGTTCAATAGATATACAATAGTTATTCATATAACAAAGATATTCGCCAACTTTGCATTTAGTCTCTTTGCAATCTTTCAACTCCTCATATGGAAAATGAGGTCTAGTTCTCAAGTTTCCCATTGAATCGTAGACTATCCTACACCTTGTTTCCGAAATCTCTTTCTTTTCAGTTGAACACATTCCTTTACTGTACGTAATAAACTGCTCCCTGCAAGCCTTACTTTCATCTATTCCATTTCTGCAGTCTTTCTTGAAATTACACTTAAAACTACTTGGAAAAATTTTGTCAAAACACAATATTATAGAATTATCTGCTGGACAATACAATTCAATAATTTTGTTAGGTTCTTTTATAATTGTTCCATTTTTTCCATACCAATAGGATAATTTTTAGATTTAATATATTTATAATTTTCATCACTTTTATCAAAGCAATTTCTTTCACTATCACCAAATACATTTTGTTTCACACATTGTCCATTTGAACAGTATCTGCCATTGGTTGATTAATATGTTCAGCAATAAGAAACAAAAACAACTATTGAATAAAACTGAACCTATGGTTGTCATCTGAACAACTTCTTCTTGCTAAGGAAAAACAAAAACATTCATTTTAATAAGAGAAAAAATAATTTTTTCTACTGCAAAATATTTCATCAGATCCATCTGGACAATTGATTATAAAATCACAAACAACTGCAATACTGACAACTACATTTGAACTATGGCAGTGGAAGAATGTTGTTGAATTCTTGTTGCATTCTTCATCCTCACCCAATGGACAATCAATTACATTATCACAAATATATGCGTAAGAGATACAAATTTTTGCAGTTGGACAAAGGAATGTTGCTGTTGGACATTGGAATTTGTGTGTAACTTTTAAATTGAATTCTAGCTGAATATCAGATTTTTTAATGTCTGAGTTAAAAAGAAAAAAGAATGGAAAATTTTTTGTGTGGATTTTTTTAGAATGAAAAACAAAAGAAGCTCAACTAGATTTTCCGTGACAAATGAATCGTTTTGAAAAAATTTCATCACACATTGTAGATTTCAATTGTATCAAGCCATAATAGACGACTACTGATAGTTTTATTTCAAAGCATTGTTGAAAAGATTTTTCTAGTATCATATCTCCAATAATGATAGAATTATCAATTATCTCTGATTTTGATAAGCAAGTCTAACATAGGATAATAAATTAGTCTTTCAATTGAATATCTGTGTCTACATGCATACACTCTCTAAAAATAAATCATTTGTTGATTTATAGACAACTGGTAAGATTGTAGAAGTGACACTAATTGGTTTATCATTCCTCATTAATTTCTTATACACTCCTAAAAGGAAGAATAAAAACATTTATTATAGATGTCTCTCGCATTGGGGAGAGGTAAAGGGGAAAAGAATGAAAGAATGAATGAATAAATGAACATCACTATTGGGATAGAAGTATACGTCATTAGAGAATTGTTTCCTTTGTATTTTTTGTATTATATTCAAATATATTACTGTAAAAGGCAACTTAAATGTTGGAATATCAGTTAAAGTTAAATTTTTCTCTTGGCATTCCAATTCAATTTCATTCAGTGTTAGAAATTTGATATCTTGAAATATATAATAGCAAATATTGTATATCGTATAAGCATTCTCTCTTTGGCAAGAATGTTCTAGATTTTGGAATATGATGACGTCATCATATAAAATAAGATTGAAATAAATACTTGAATTTTTTGAACATTCCATAAAGACATCCACAATGTATTCAGTTACATCTCTGTAATTTAGAAAAAAGTTTAGTATTCATTTATGAAATTCAATATAAACAAAACAAACATACATTGACATTTTCCCTCCGTAATGGCAATTATTCAAATTTGAATTGTTCTTACATTGTATTGTTGTATGGCGTACTGATGACGTAATCAATTCCATATACTGTTTTTTATGATGCGCACTTTGTACTACAGTTCCATAGGAAAAGCCAAAATTTTTACAGATGATTTGAATTTCTTTGTATTTGATATTATAAAAATGCATTGAAGAATTTGAATTTGAAATAAAGAACATTCCATTAAAGGAATTATAACTGTGAGTTTGACCAGCAAACAGGAAATCAATATTACCAGCCAATATGTATCTGTAGGCTGTATTTAAATGTGAATTAGTTGATAGTGATATTGAATGAAAGTGATGTTCTACCTTCAGTTGTTTTCACACAAACTGGATTTAATTGGCAGACGGAAGTGAAGTGAAAGAATCTTGGAAAACATCCTCGAATTGTGCCATTCACGTAAAAGCAATTGCCGAGGGCAATACCCTAATTAGGTCAAGAAAATAGAATAAGAAATGCTTGAAATGTACATAGGTAATATTATTGCCAACCTTTATATAAGTTGAGTAACTATTATTGACTAGGGAAGAGTAGTCTTTGTTGTATTTTTTACAAATAAAATCATAAGCAATGTCTGCAAGTTTTTTACCCACATACTGATAATATGTGGGAAGTATTCCATATGTTTTTGACACAAATACGTATTTTGAATGTAAATAATTGATATATTTCCTTTTCAATGCCATTTCATAGAATAAATTCGAATTTGTTAATTTCACCTCCAAATCTAAAAGATTGGATACAATTTTTTTTTTCATTATGCATTCATCAATGAGAAATACTTTCACAGACCTTCAAGATCTAAATATGTACAATTGTAATATTGAAAAGAGCTATTCAATACTTTGACTTGTTTGAATTGAACAGTTGAAAAATTTGAATTTAGAATTGCAATAACACTTTTACACACATTAAAATATTTTTGTTGCAAATGTATAAATTCCACTTTGCCACACAATGAAATTGCACTTTTATCCAATTGGATCAGTCTGTAATTTTCATTATTTCTTCTCAAATATAAATGATAGACATCTGTTGAACTTTTTTCAATTGCTCTTGCAAATATATCTTAATAAATAAATATTGATTTTCTTTTATTAATAATTGTTTTTTAAATTTAAAAATGAATTTAAAAAAAAAAGTACCAACACGAAACGTTGCGTTTGTAACATTTTAACAGAGTAGCAAACGAAAAGGTTCTGTTTGTAATTTGGCTGATTGATTGATGCATTTATTAGATAACAAAAAAAAGATAATGCAATTCTTCATACAAGTTGCAAGATTCAAAAGATGGAGAATTGAATTTTGCGTGGGAAGTTGTCTCTTTATCGATCATATTGTAAGGATAGATTAAAGAATGAATTGAATCGTATCCAATACATTTGCATAAATCATATTTCACTTCCGGTAGGTTGTTATCATATTTAAGCCAAACATTATCAACTTTGACGAGACCTTCAACAAAGATCTCTGTTTCTTTTCTCACTTCTAAAACTATAAGATTTTGTGAGAATTGAAAAAGTGACCAACTAAACAAGCATTTACAAATGAATTTCATGACTACTACTGCTATTACTTCTACTTCTAGGATAGAAATGTGGCATGCGTAGAAGAGTTTAATTGAAAAACAAAAATCTAATAGAGAAAATTACTGGAGACAATTAAATAAGTACTAAATCTCATTTGTAAAAGTAAAACAACACATCATTTGAAATTTTGCTGATGAAATATGAAAGTTGATTTATCGTCCATAGAAACTACTTTATTAAAAACATATCATGGATACTTTACAATAATCTTAATTAATTAGTAAAATATTCTCTTAGCCGTTGTCTGCTTCAATTATAAAATAAATATATCCTGCAATATTTTTACCAGTTTTCTCACAATTAGACTGTATTATGGTAGAAGAATCATTAATAGGCTAAACAACAGCTGATTGTCTTATTGAAGATTTTAAGCTAAAACAGTAATACAATTCTATGCACAGATATCAACAAGAAAAAGAAAGGAGATAATTTTAGAAAGAATTCACATTCTAACAATTCTACTTCTCTTATAAGTGGCTTATTCATAATTCGGTTCTATTTGGACCAGTACTTACTCACAACCCCATAATAGAAAAGCATTGTGATTAAGAATTGAATTTCAAAATTCTTGAAAGGCTTCCGCAACAAATTCAATAGAAACTTAAAAGAAAAATCCTCATTTTATTAATCAGTTTCAGAAAGGTGATATTTGTGATTGTAAGCTTTTGGAGAAATGTTCAGCAGTTTAGGACGTAAAGGCTAAGCAAATATAAAAATATTAAATTTTACATTTACACTTTCAAATCATTTAAACAGGAAGTAAGGGACTACTTTCTTTGTCACGAAATACAGCTGGTAATGCAGAGTTTGATATCTACCAGTTTTCCCAAAAGCAGAGCTTTAGTTTGCTAACTATTATAACTACAAAAAAAAAGTTTCTCATTTTACAGTAAATATATTATTTATGCCACTTGGTCCAGAAATTGGAAAGAATATATTTCAAAATATCAAAGATCATTGCTCAAATTTGAAGAAACTTATTTTATCAAACTGTGAAAAATCGTCTGCAACTGGAACAGAAAACGGCCCCAACTGAGACAGAAAATGGCCACAGGATTCTTCAACCTAAAATATATAAAACAAGAAATGAATTAAATTTTGAAAGTGTGTTTATTTGAAGAGTTGAATATATTATGAGACTGCAACTTAAAAGAACATGCAATTTAACAACAATTGATTTATTTATTGAGCTTCCAAATAAAGTTCAGAACACTTTTCTAGAACTTTTGATGAAGTAATCTCATGCTTTTCAAATCTTTCTTAAATTGAAAATATTTTATTTTGCAGGTTCTTATAAAGCTTTCTTTGGTATCTTTATATCTTCTTTTCCGATAACATTCTTTGATATGCTGGTAAACAATCTGCTTCCCTTTTCAATTCATTTATCACAGAATAAAATGAAACATTTACTCCAACATTACCATTCAACCTATTGTGAAATCCCTCAACATCATTATTTGTTCTGATTGCACATTGATAGATAGACCATCTTTTTGGTAAGCAAACATCATTCATAATCCAAGTTTTTTCAAAATAATCAATGAAATCAGCAAGTTTATCAATTGATTTAAGGTAATCCTTAATTTTGATAAACTTTATTGGAATAATGTGACATGGAAGGAATGGCAAAGCCATTAGCTTTCTCATTTCAAACAATTGTCCATTTTTTTTGTTGAAGTCTGAAGAATAACCAAGCTTCTAAAAAATACAAAATTAAAAATGATTCTAGTTTGTTCTTTAGGTTGAATAATACCTGAATTTTTCTATAAACTGCTTGATTCCAATGGAATAAGCATCCTGACAGATTTACATTTTCCCAATTATGTAATACAGCTTTCCAAACAGCTTTTTCAAAATCTATAACTATCTTTTTTGGTTCTTTATATTGTAGCAGTTGATTAATGCACTGAAAAACAGTGAAATGAATATTAAGTGCATTTGAGAGAAAATTTCAAGTTGAACTACCTTGAATAACAGATTATATGTTTTTTTCTTTTTTGATGACATGAATGCATATAGAAGAGGAACCTGTTTTAATTCACCTTGTTTTCTGAGGAATGAGTGAAATGAAAACAACTGTGTAAATGGGTCCTCAACAATCTTGAAAGTTCCATCTAAGTATCAGACTTTTGACACTGTAGATAAACTAAGTTGTTTTCAAGTGGAAAAAATAATCACTCTTTTATTATTTTCAACGACATCTTTCTTTAAGAAATCATCAGGAATGAAGCAATTATTAATAAGAAAATTTATTCCAATAGGTTTGTTGGGTCAATTTTTTCTTCCATGGTAATTTATCATTTCTTTGAGATTTTCAACTTTTACAATATTTCCCATATTTGCAAAAGGAAGCAGACATTTTCAGCTATTTGTTTTCCACTAACATTGGTGTCTGTTTTTCCTTTTTGTTTTGCTGACACTTTCAATTCAATAATTTGTTCTAAATTTTTTTTGGGGGGTGAATATGATATTTAGACCCCAAAGAGAAATTATTATTTCTTTGAATGACACTGGCAGGACATTTCATTTTCTTGCTTCTAACTCCACATCTCCAAATTATGAAAGTCTTGTCTTTTCTTTTGACAACAAATGAGTGACCATTAGATATAAATAATTCTTGCCTTTTTGACTTCCTGTAGGGAATATTCTGAATTTACCTTTGGTGTCATAGTTCATCTCTTGTATACTTTCAAAGGAATCCTCTATATTTATATCATTCTCATTAAAATGTAATGTATTTCCATCCAGAGGGCTGCTTTCACTAAGATTATCAACAAGCCTGGACTCTGCATCACAATTCAGTGTTTCAATAAGAGTAACCACTTCTTTGTGATCAACATCCATTATTATATTTTGCACATCTGTCTCTTCTCTTGTATGATTTAGATCTTTTTTTTCAGAATTTAAGACTTTATTGGTAGCTTTATCTTGTAAAATTTCATCACATTTGTTCAGAATAATTCTGATTTTCTTTTTTTCAACACTTGAACATGTAGAACATAATCCATCTACAAAATAAAGAGCTTAGTTTACATTAAAATCAATTTGGAGCTTACCTGATAAACAAGACCAATGGACTTTATGATGACAAAGTGAACAAACACTTTGCTTCAGCTTATTAATCTTTTTCTTACATCCAAAACAATGTAGTAGCATTGTGGCAAAAATCTCCTTTGAGCTGCTTTAACCTATTGGCAGGAATTTAAAAATAGTCTGAAATATTCAACCTCTTAGGAAAAACTGGTGGACAATTTAATATTTTTT
>CAJFCJ010000074.1:99354-111334 GCA_904063045.1 Dimorphilus gyrociliatus
TACAATTTAATAGGTTTTATTGCTGCACAATGTGTATGCACTGCTAATGTGAAACTAGGTCACCACTGCTTATCTTCATCAGTGCTATCTGCATAGTCCAATACTGGTTCAATACTACTTCTCTATTGTAGAGTATAACTGACAAATGTATGTGTACATATGCTTATTCATAAATGTTAATTAATGTCTTAGGTATGTCTATTTAGCTTCAAATTCCACATATTGTCAATTCAAGATATTGGCTAGTTTCTAGGTGGTATATTTATACACATCATTCATACTGTGCCACAACTAAAGTCTCAATAACTTTTCAACCAGGACTTGTAAGTTGAGAAAGTTTTTAGTGACAGTTCATTAATCAATTCACTTTTTATTAATGATAAAAATATATGCCTATAGTGTACTGTTTTAAAAATACAGCAAAACTTATCCTGTTTACATATTTGTATGCTTTGTGCAAAATGCTACTTTTAAAAATGTGATACAATTTCTATGACACATTCTTTTAATAACTTGATTATGCAGAATATCTATATCAACCAAGTTTCAACTTATATCTATTATATTCATATATATCAAACATGGTCACACCTTAATCTGTTATACACAATAATCAATAGTTCACCTAGCAGACATATGCTTTGACAACCAAAAGAAATGTTCAATACTGTTATGGTAACACAGCAAAACAGCTTACCAAGAATTGTCAGTAAGTATTCTTTTAATGCAAATTTCTAGTTTTCTCAAAAATGTATGTAGTATTTGCAATATCTCAGCTGTACAAAAATTTTATATAATTCTTATTATCCACTGAGAGTTAGAATAAATCTTATAACTTATGAAATGCTCCACAATTCTTCTAGTTTTCTCATTATCAAAAACTTTCATTGGTGAATAAGCCATACAAAATCTTTACCACTGTAAAGAACATTGTACTACTGTTGCCTAACCAAATTAAACATTCTTATAGCAGAACTGGTTCTGCTCAGACCTTTAAACAAAGTGTCTAATTTCTGATGTTTATTCAAAATAAAATACTTAAGCAAGTAACAATATGAAATTAAATAGAAGGCTTGTCCCAGTGAAAGTAGCTTCAAACCTCTGGCCATTTTCAACCCACCTCTGGCAATTTTCTATCATATTCTTTCCATGTGAGCTGCTCTGGTGCTTGGATTCAGATACAAATGAATAGAATAAAAATAGTGAGATTTATATATTCAAAGGTTTGCCTCTGATATCCAATCATCACTTTACAGTTGCTGAACTGTCTAGTTCACTTTTATCTTAAGTAATATAATATCACAAGGTTAAACATTTAAAAAAGGTTAATTGAATTAAAACTTGGTCAAATCTTATTGGGTAATTAAAAATTAATCTTCAAGCTGACAAATCAAGACCTGTGTTTGGCCATTGTTATAGCATTGTTGTGTGTACTTCACTCAGAATGCTACTTTTAAACATTAATATTAAATAGTATTGAGTTAGGTCTAAGGTTTTCTAAAAATATTTCATGTCAACCTGAACTGAACAAAGACCATGTTAGGCCAAGTCTTATTACATTTTATTGATTAGGTTTTTAAAGATAACTATATAAGTTGCATAAAGAAATATAGCTTACACATAAAATATAAGAACCAAAATTCTAGAATAAGCAATAGACTGTAATATTAAAGAATATTCTTAAAATTAGTTAACTATCATAACTAAGAATACAAAATGTATAACATATTTTCAATATTTATACTATTTTTATTCTGCAGTTAATCTACTTCCTGTTTTTCTAAATTGCTTACTTTTTTCAAAAAGTTATTCAAAGCAAGCTGACAACTTAATTATTGTGAGTATAAACTTTCTCTATACATAACATATACAGCTGTTATAACTCTTCTGTTTTGATAAATCCATTTACTCAATTTTGCAATTGCTTGAATCAAATGAAACAGAAACCTTTGACTTCAGTTTCTGGAAATATTTTACCACACTTCCCAATCAACTTGCAGTTTTTTAACTACAGCCTTTTCTAATAGCAGCCTTTCTTAATTTGTAGAAATATCCATAATCAAATATATATATACATATTTTTACATTATCTCTCAGTGTGGATATCTTTCTCCTGAACTTTATGCTTTATCCTCAAGATGAGAGTGAATTCAGAGATTATCACACACAAGACAGATATACTTCTGTATATAAAAAATGATCCTCATTTCCAGTCTTTTCTTGTAGAAGAACAAATAATTGATGTTGAATACCAATTGGATAATTTAGAAATACTTTTTGATCAACATCTTTCTACTTTAGAGACTGAAGATTTTATCAATTTATTAAGAAAACATGAAAGCTGGACAAAAGACAAAGATAAACTTTTAAAGAGTATTCAAAATACATGGAATAATTTTAATATTGCCATAAAGGAGCAAGTGAAAAGAAAATTTCAAACAATTCCCCAATTTCCATTTTTAAACAACAACAAAAAGAGAGTAAATTTGAATAATATTACAATCCCATTTAACTTTATAATGCTAAAAGGGTCAGAGTCTTGTTCATCTAATGGTATTCAGTTTAATAAAATAATTGAAAATGGTAATGATAGAATTCTAATACAAGGTGATTCTGGAATAGGAAAAACTCATCATTTTTTGCAAGTTTTGTATTCATGGGCAATTGAAAATACTATTCTACAAGAATATACAGTTTTATATGGAAGGCTAAATGAGATAAATGATGACTTAGATTTCAATGAACAATTATTCACCCAAAATATTACATATGAAACATGGATATCAAAGGAACTATTTGATTATTACTTAGCTGACAAACAAAGAAAATTTTTATTACTTTTTGATGGAGCAGATGAACTTAAATCAGACAAAACAATCTTTACTAATATCATATCTAGCAAAGGTTTTACCAATTTCCCAGTTATAGTTTGGTCCAGAAAATCAAAATGTTTTGAAATTAAAGATACTTATGACTTTATTTTTGAAATATCTCAGTTTGATGAAAATAGCCTAAAAATGTTTTTCAAAAAATTTTTTCATGAGCAAATTGGGATAACAAAACAACCCAAAGAAGAGAGTTTAAAGTCTGAGAAAATTATGAGCTTTTTAAGTGATAAAGACTACCTTTTGGAAGCTTGCAAAATTCCTCTAATTGCTTTGCTAACAGCTTCTATTTGGAATGATAAAAGTTCTGAAATGAAAGTTGTAAGATATACAGATATATATCAAGAGTTTATTGAACTCATCTCTAAAAGAGCATCAGATAGTAGGGAATTTTTGAAATTCTGTTCAACACTAGCTTTTGAAAATCACTTTTACAATTCACAAATTACCAAAACAAATATTGTTGAAAAGTATAATTATTTTAATGAATTTTAACTCCATTTAAAATAAACACAATTGGAGAGGAATTTTTGAAATTTATACATTCTTCATTTCAAGACTATTTTACAGCATATTATATTCTTGAAGAGTATAAATCTGATATTGAAAATCAAAGACAAAAAATTGATGAAGCATTGCAGACATCAAAATATATCATTTTTATGCAGAATGTATTCAATTTTCTACAAGATATGGATGGTGAAGTTTTCTCCTTGATAATGAAAAGAAACTCAAATATAATTGATAAATTAGATCTTGATAAGCAAGTAATTGAACTACTTCAAAAATATAATCCTGAAAATTCATTTGAATTCTGCTTAAAAAGTATCCATTTGAATAAATCACTTTTAAATTTGATAATAGAATATACCTTAAAAAACATTACTGTTATCAATTTTACATTTGTGAAAATAACATTTGATGATTTTTTTGATACAATCAAGGCTACATTAAATGAGAGTCTGGAGAGTTTAATATTAAGAGGAGGGGTGAGAAAATCAATTGATGTTCAATATTTTCAATATATGTTTGAAAGTTTTTTAAAGCTCAAACACTTATCTCTCTCTGATATTCTCTTTAAGGCAGAAAAACATTTAGAAATTACTATTGAATCATTTTCTTTAAAGTCTTTAACCCTAAACAATTGTAATGCCTTTTCATTGGATGTTTGTCACTACAAATACTTGAAATGTATCAAGTTGACCAAAGTTAAATTATGCAAATGTAAAATTCTAGGTAAATATTGATGAAATATTTTTATAGACTTTTAAAATTGCATTTTTTACAGAAGAGAACATTAGACTGCTTTTAAATTGTCTACAATCAAACAAAGCTGAAATTTTAGCTCTAAGGGAATGTGATGAACTTAATTTTCCATGTCCAATGATAAATATTCTGAAAAATTTTACAGAATTGACTGAACTTGGCCTATGTCAGGCAAAGTTTAATAAAGAATCTGGAGAGAGGCTCATATTAACAATTAGTAGTCATCTAAATAATTTGGAAATATTAAAGCTTAATAATTGTAATTTGGAACTTTCTGTACAAAACATGGAGAAATTACTTGACAACTGTTCATCATTGAGAGTGTTAGAGTTATTGGGAAATAATTTGATTGAATCAGATAAATGTCAATTTATAAATTGCCTTTTTACAATGGATTCTTTAGAGAGTTTGAGACTACCAAAAATTGAACTCTCAAAGTCAAAATTAGAGGAAATTGATGAAACAATAGCCTTAAATTTGAAATCTATATCATTCACAAATAATAATATTAGCATTGATTTGATATTTTATTTGTTTCAAAAAATTATTGGCAACTCACTTGAGTTACATGAGTTAGACCTGACAAATTGCAATTTAACAGAACAATCTACTAATTATTTATACAAACATTTGAACCAGTTAACCAAAATATCATATTTAACAATAAGTCAAAATAATATATCTGGAATCAATGCACAAAACATTTTATCTCTCTTAAATAGGCCTATAGAGAGAAATGTGAAAATCAACTTTTCTGACTGCAACTTAACAGATGAGATATTTAATGATCCAACTTCATTCACCAACTACCAAAATCTAATTTTTTCTAACAATCAATTCAATAATGGAAGTCAATTGCTTAAAATATTTCAAAGGAACAATTTAAAAAAAAATATTTTTAAAAAAGTGCAATTTAACCAATAAATTTTTGAAGGCTTTTACAAAGCTATTAGATTTTTTATCTTCAGTTGAAGTTATTGACTTATCTGAAAATAGTTTTCAAGGCAGTTCTGTACTTAAATTTTTCAAAGAGATTGTCAACTTGAAAAAAAGAAATTTCACCCAAATATACTTTTATAGCTCTGACTTGAATGTTAAATATATCATTGATTTAGCCAAACAAGTGAATCAAATATCAAATTTACATATATTCAACTCCATTGATTTGGATGACAGGAAACTTCAATTCAATGATCAACATTTGATCCAACAATTAAATTCAAAAAACTTAAACTTATCACTAATCCAGGATATTCTAGCTGGTTTAAAGGATTATTTACAACACCATACATTACTTATTGAAAAATGCAAATTCATTGGACTAGGTAATAAACTAGAAATTTTAAAACACTTGGATATAGACATTCAAAGCTTCAGAATAAATGAAAGCATTTTTGAGGATAATGTCTTTGAAAAAGCAATTGAAATACTAAAAACCCAACACAACATACACCAATTAGAAATAAAATTCAGCAAAGAAACTTTTTTGAACAATAAAGAAATTCAACAATTAAATATAATACTGAACTATTTATCAAAAAATATCAATTTGAAAGAGATATCATTGGAAAACATAAAACCATTAAAAATCATTGAAACAACAAATGAAACTATGAATACATCAGATATCACAACTTCAACTGAACAACATCTATTATTCCATATAAAAAAAAAAAATTTAAAACATCTTGAAAAACTACAACTTCGAGGCATCATATTTAAAAATGGTTCTGACATAAAAATTCTTAAAACTATTCAAAGAAACTGTAAAACCTTAAGATATTTTGCTGTTCAATTCTCCACATTATCTAAAAACAGTGGTTCATTATACAGTGAAATCATTTTTTTGAATCCAAAAATTGAGATCATTGCAGTGCAAAACAACATTGATTTTCAAGGAAAAAAATTTGCTTCTGAAATTGGAAAACAACTATTTCAAAATATTAAAGATAATTGTTCAAATTTGAAGGCAATTGCTTTAACAAACTGTTTATTTGACAGTACTATAGATGTGGTCATTGGTGAAGCAATTGGGTCAAATCCTCATTTAGAAGAACTGAATTTGCAAGAAAATCCACTTGGTTCAGAAATTGGAAAGAAAATATTTCAAAATATCAAAGATCACTGTTCAAATTTAAAGAAACTTTATTTCTCACAATGCTCATTTGACCATAGCATTGGTGTGGTCATTGGTGAAGCAATAGGGTCAAATCCTCATTTAGAAGAACTGAATTTGCAAGAAAATCCACTTGGTTCAGAAATTGGAAACAAAATATTTCAAAATATCAAAGATCACTGTTCAAATTTAAAGAAACTGGCTTTATCAAGGTGTTTATTTGACAGTAGTATAGGTGTGGTCATTGGTGAAGCAATAGGGTCAAATCCTCATTTAGAAGAACTGAATTTGCAAGAAATCCATTTGGTTCAGAAATTGGAAAGAAAATATTTCAAAATATCAAAGATCACTGTTCAAATTTAAAGAAACTTTATTTCTCACAATGCTCATTTGACCATAGCATTGGTGTGGTCATTGGTGAAGCAATAGGGTCAAATCCTCATTTAGAAGAACTGAATTTGCAAGAAAATCCACTTGGTTCAGAAATTGGAAAGAAAATATTTCAAAATATCAAAGATCACTGTTCAAATTTAAAGAAACTGGCTTTATCAAAATGCTCATTTGACCATAGCATTGGTGTGGTCATTGGTGAAGCAATAGGGTCAAATCCTCATTTAGAAGAACTGAATTTGCAAGAAAATCCACTTGGTTCAGAAATTGGAAAGAAAATATTTCAAAATATCAAAGATCACTGTTCAAATTTAAAGAAACTTTATTTCTCACAATGCTCATTTGACCATAGCATTGGTGTGGTCATTGGTGAAGCAATAGGGTCAAATCCCTATTTAGAAGAACTGAATTTGCAAGAAAATCCACTTGGTTCAGAAATTGGAAACAAAATATTTCAAAATATCAAAGATCACTGTTCAAATTTAAAGAAACTTTATTTCTCACAATGCTCATTTGACCATAGCATTGGTGTGGTCATTGGTGAAGCAATAGGGTCAAATCCTCATTTAGAAGAACTGAATTTGCAAGAAAATCCACTTGGTTCAGAAATTGGAAAGAAAATATTTCAAAATATCAAAGATCACTGTTCAAATTTAAAGAAACTTTATTTCTCACAATGCTCATTTGACCATAGCATTGGTGTGGTCATTGGTGAAGCAATAGGGTCAAATCCCTATTTAGAAGAACTGAATTTGCAAGAAAATCCACTTGGTTCAGAAATTGGAAAGAAAATATTTCAAAATATCAAAGACCACTGTTCAAATTTAAAGCAACTGGCTTTATCAAGGTGTTTATTTGACAGTAGTATAGGTGTGGTCATTGGTGAAGCAATAGGGTCAAATCCTCATTTAGAAGAACTGAATTTGCAAGAAAATCCACTTGGTTCAGAAATTGGAAAGAAAATATTTCAAAATATCAAAGATCACTGTTCAAATTTAAAGAAACTTTATTTCTCACAATGCTCATTTGACCATAGCATTGGTGTGGTCATTGGTGAAGCAATAGGGTCAAATCCTCATTTAGAAGAACTGAATTTGCAAGAAAATCCACTTGGTTCAGAAATTGGAAAGAAAATATTTCAAAATATCAAAGATCACTGTTCAAATTTAAAGAAACTGTTTTTCCAATGTTATTTGACCATAGCATTGGTGTGGTCATTGGTGAAGCAATAGGGTCAAATCCTCATTTAGAAGAACTGAATTTGCAAGTAAATCCACTTGGTTCAGAAATTGGAAAGAAAATATTTCAAAATATCAAAGATCACTGTTCAAATTTAAAGAAACTTTATTTCTCACAATGCTCATTTGACCATAGCATTGGTGTGGTCATTGGTGAAGCAATAGGGTCAAATCCTCATTTAGAAGAACTGAATTTGCAAGAAAATCCACTTGGTTCAGAAATTGGAAAGAAAATATTTCAAAATATCAAAGATCACTGTTCAAATTTAAAGAAACTGGCTTTATCAAGGTGTTTATTTGACAGTAGCGTAGGTGTGGTCATTGGTGAAGCAATTGGGTTAAATCCTTATTTAGAAGAACTGTATTTGCATGAAAATCAACTTGGTTCAGAAATTGGAAAGAAAATATCTCAAAATATCAGAGATCATTGTCCAATTTTAATGTTGAATCCAGAAAAATGTGCTTTTGATGGTAGGTTTGAATTGTATTTCAGTGGAATACTTGAATGTAATTTTCAGTGAGAAATATATGATTTTTTTGAAATAAGATCTTGGATTGTATTTTGTTTTAGGATGCAGTATTTGGTATATGCATTGTGTTGTTGATAATTGGTATTTGACTGTTTTTGGACTTTGTATTGTAGTGTATTGTACATTTTTGGTAATGGGGTTTATATTCCAGATTATTTTAGATTGTTAGATTGAAATATTGTACTGCTCTTGCTTGTCAAATTTATTAGTTTGTAAGTTACAACAACACTGGGTAAACTCAAACCTTTGAACAAATGTTTAATTGAAATTGGTTTATTCAAAATGTTACAAGCAAGTAGCAATAAGAGAAGGACCAGTAATGAACATCCCATGGAATAAATATCCTATGGAAAGAATGTTTGATATCAAACAGAAAGTAGTGTTATAGAATGACACATGGGAATGTGACAATTCTGTCTTATGAAAAGAATTTAGGAAAGAAAAAGGTTTGCAATATAAAATGCATTTAAATAAGAAATCACTGAAGTGCATAGTTTATTTAAGGATTAATAAATAACATTTTGTTACACCAAAAACATCAAGAATTAAACTACAGGATTAGACAAAGAGATGTTAATATGAAAAGTTTTGGTGCATATATAAAGTAGTCTGCATAAATTTCCATAAGGTAGAAGTGTTGAAGTAGATGTTGGCCCTAGGGTAGATGGCACCAAACTGCCAGAACCAACCCCTTTTATAGGCAAAGGATAAAATGTTACATAATCAAACATGTTGACAACAACAAGTGTTTATTTACATAAATATGATGTAAGAATTGACACTTGAGGGGATAACCTGTACAAAGTTGTTGTTTACATCAATATTACATAATATGATAACACTTGACCCTATTTGTTGTGAACAACCCTTATCTGGGGTTAGACCCTTGTTGTTTACATCACTTTTGAATAATTTGACAACTCTTGACCCTGTTTGTTGTGAACATTCCTTATCTGGGGTTAAAACCCTTGTTGTTGACAGCTGAGGCATAAACAACTGTTAAGGAATTGTATAAAACTAGGGCATAGGTAGTAACAGGCATTCAGTCCTGAATCAACTCCCTTAGTGAACAGGTCTACTACTTTAGAATACAGTTACATTATTCTTACATTTTGGTTCTATATTCATCCTCCTTCAATTCTACATCTCTCTTCTAAGTGGCATACTCCTAATTTGGTTCTATTTGTAAAAGTACTTACCTACAACCCCAGCAGAAAAGTACAGATATATATACAAATATTGGGACCAATAGAAAACGGCCAGGATTGAAAACGGCCAGAGTTTAAAACAGCCACAGCTCAGTTAAAAACAGCCACAGCTATGATTGAAAACAGCCAGAACTCTGACTGAAAATGGCCAAAAACCACCTTTTATATAGATAATAAAAAAATAATTGTTAAAAAAAAGACTTAGGTGCTACTTTTTGTTTTATTTAATAAGGTACATATTTTTAGTATTTAATTATATTATTTTTAACTACTCAAAACCTACACATAATTAAATGTTTGTAAGTGATAATATCACAACTAAAATAATATACCAGTTTTCTTTTGTAAAATGTATATTTCACTGAAACTATTTCAGTTGGAAACCATTAGGTAACATTCATAAATTTCATAATTTAAACATGTTTAATGGCCATATTAGAGGGTTGTTTATTTTATATTTAGAAAGAACTGATTTTGTTCTTGTCATCATTTTTTTTTCAGAAAAGTTTTGATTGCATTTCAACAGAAAGTTCTACTTTATATCAGACCACTTTCAAAATGGCTCCTTCTTGCTATTCTTGCCAAACAAAAATATATAAAAAATATGAATGCATATGCAGTCTATGCAAGAAAATATTTCACTTGTATGAAGGAAATTTAGATGATGGTGAAGCATTTAAAATTTTCAAGAATGAAAGCCAAAAAGGAAAATCATTAATGATTCACAATGGCTTTTCATTTACAATAAAAGGACATGGAGAGCACTTCAGAATGGGAGCCAGAAAACTTGTCCCTGGGAAAACTCGTCCCTGGGAAAAGTCATCCCCTTTTTTGGGAAAAGTTGTCCTCTTTTTGGTGGGAAAAGTCATCCCCTTTTGGTAACAGTAAGTTTTATCATTTTTAAAAGAAAGTATAAGAAATATATATACTGTAAAATGAGAAACCTTTTATTGTAGTTACAATACTTAGCAAACTAAAACTCTGCTTTTGAGAAAACTGGTAGATATCAAACTCTGCATTACCAGGTGTATTTCATGACAAAGAAAGCAGTCCCTTACTTCCTGTTTACATGATTTGAAAGTGTAAAGGTAAAATTTAATATTGTTATATTTGCTTACCCTATAAAGACTGTGAGTATAATTTTAATGTTAAAAAATGTCTTTTTCATATATAGATTGTTACAATTTTTTCCAGGGAAATCCTCAACTCAAAGATGGCTTCACTTTGACCAAACAGTGATATTTGATTTTATGGTAGACAAAAGAAGATAAAATGTGTTGAATGAAAAAAATTTCTCCACCAAAAGTGTCTCAAAGGTAGATATCTTTTCATTAATATATAGATATATCTATTTATATTTAATAAGCTCTTTTTTAAAGATCCAACTCAGCACATTTGCAATCTTTGTGAACCATTCCCCAAAATGAAATTGAAATGCATTTGTTGCAATCATACATGTATAGGTAATTATTCAATTGATTTTAAGATATTTCATTTATTTATTTAATTGAAGCAGAAATGAGTGGAGGCTTGTGTGAATCTTGTAATATGATTACTGTACTGCTTTGGTCTTGCCAATTTATGTGTTTGTAACTTATAACAGTACTGGTTCTACTTGAACCTTTAAACAAAGTGTTTAAATTTAAGTGGTTTATTGAAAATAATACTTAAGCAAGTAACAATATGAAAGTTCAATAGCAGAGTAAGTAGTGGGTAACAGTAGGTTGGCAAATTACCAAACTAGTGTCCAATGTTGAGGAAGTAGAAAGATCCCAGTGGGTGTTGGTTCCAGTTCATCCTCCCAGGTTGAGGTTAGCCAATTGGAGTAAAGCAGTGAGGAGTTATATACTTGAAGATTATTGTCTAGCATCCAATCACCACTTTACAGCTGTGAACTCACCTAGTTCATGTTTGTCCTAGAACAATATGTTACAAAGTTCCCCACTTGAGAAAGTTAATTAATCATAGTTTGGCCAAAACCTTAGACAAGCTCATCAATCATAATGTGGCCAAAACTTAAGTGGTACTTAGGATGAACCTTAAGTATGATCAAGAAGGTCTGTGTTAGGCCACATGTTATTGTATTTCCTTGCATTGGTTTGTAGTAAGTTATGTATAATAGTAGTATAGAATAAGAATAGAATAGAACGAAAGTTGTACAACTTCCCCCTTCTTTGTGAAGATGAGTCTCTTCAACTTGGTTTGAGTAGGATCACAGGAGGTGGCTCCTCTTTCTCAGATTGATCTTTTCCTGGGCTTGGGTGTGTTAGGAATGGGCTGCTCTGAGAAGTCATCTTCAATCTCATTTATGGTGTTTTCTACAGGCTTTTGCTTGTTTCCCACTCTA
>CAJFCJ010000074.1:113194-152687 GCA_904063045.1 Dimorphilus gyrociliatus
ATCTTTAAATTTGAACAGTGATCTTTGATATTTTGACATATTTTCTTTCCAATTTCTGAACCAAATGGATTTCCATCTAAATACAGTTCTTCTAAATGAGGATTTGACCCTATTGCTTCACCAATGACCACACCTATACTACTGTCAAATAAACACCTTGATAAAGCCAGTTTCTTTAAATTTGAACAGTGGTCTTTGATATTTTGAAATATTTTGTTTCCAATTTCTGAACCAAGTGGATTTTCTTGCAAATTCAGTTCTTCTAAATGAGGATTTGACCCTATTGCTTCACCAATGACCACACCAATGCTATGGTCAAATGAGCATTGTGAGAAATAAAGTTTCTTTAAATTTGAACAGTGATCTTTGATATTTTGAAATATTTTCTTTCCAATTTCTGAACCAAGTGGATTTTCTTGCAAATTCAGTTCTTCTAAATGAGGATTTGACCCAATTGCTTCACCAATGACCACATCTATAGTACTGTCAAATAAACAGTTTGTTAAAGCAATTGCCTTCAAATTTGAACAATTATCTTTAATATTTTGAAATAGTTGTTTCCAATTTCAGAGCAAATTTTTTTCCTTGAAAATCAATGTTGTTTGCACTGCAATGATCTCAATTTTTGGATTCAAAAAAATGATTTCACTGTATAATGAACCACTGTTTTTAGATAATGGGATAATTGAACAGCAAAATATCTTAAGGTTTTACAGTTTGTTTGAATAGTTTTAAGAATTTTATGTCAGAACCATTTTTAAATATGATGCTCGAAGTTGTAGTTTTTCAAGATGTTTTAAATTTTTTTTTTATATGAATAAAGATTTGTTCAGTTGAAGTTGTGATATCTGATGTATTCATAGTTTCATTTGTTGTTTAATGATTTTTAATGGTTTTATGTTTCTAATGATATCTCTTTCAAATTGATATTTTTGATAAATAGTTCAGTATTATATTTAATTGTTGAATTTTTTATTGTTCAAAAAAGTTTCTTTGCTGAATTTTATTTCTATTGGTGTATGTTGTGTTGGTTTTTAGTATTTCAATTGCTTTTTCAAAGACATTATCCTCAAAAATGCTTTCATTTATTCTGAAGCTTTGAATGTCTATATCCAAGTGTTTTAAATTTCTAGTTTATTACCTAGTCAATGAATTTGCATTTTCAATAAGTAATGAATGGTGTTGTAAATAATCCTTTAAACCAGCTAGAATATCCTGGATTAGTGATAAGTTTAAGTTTTTGAATTTAATTGTTGGATCAAATGTTGATCATTGAATTGAAGTTTCCTGTCATCCAAATCAATGGAGTTGAATATATGTAATTTGATATTGATTCACTTGTTTGGCTAAATCAATGATATATTTAACATTCAAGTCAGAGCTATAAAGATATTTGGGTGAAATTTCTTTTTTTCAAGTTGACAATCTCTTTGAAAAATTTAAGTGCAGAACTGCCTTGAAAACTATTTTCAGATAAGTCAATAACTTCAACTGAAGATAAAAAATCTAATAGCTTTGTAAAAGCCTTCAAAAATTTATTGGTTAAATTGCACTTTTTTAAAAATATTTCTTTTAAATTGTTCCTTTGAAAAATTTAAGCAATTGACTTCCATTATTGAATTGATTGTTAGAAAGATTAGATTTTTGGTAGTTGGTGAATGAAGTTGGATCGTTAAATATCTCATCTGTTAAGTTGCAGTCAGAAAAGTTGATTTTCACATTTCTCTCTATAGGCCTATTTAAGAGAGATAAAATGTTTTGTGCATTGATTCCAGATATATTATTTTGACTTATTGTTAAATATGATATTTTTGGTTAACTGGTTCAAATGTTTGTATAAATAATTAGTAGATTGTTCTGTTAAATTGCAATTTGTCAGGTCTAACTCATGTAACTCAAGTGAGTTGCCAATAATTTTTTGAAACAAATAAAATATCAAATCAATGCTAATATTATTATTTGTGAATGATATAGATTTCAAATTTAAGGCTATTGTTTCATCAATTTCCTCTAATTTTGACTTTGAGAGTTCAATTTTTGGTAGTCTCAAACTCTCTAAAGAATCCATTGTAAAAGGCAATTTATAAATTGACATTTATCTGATTCAATCAAATTATTTCCCAATAACTCTAACACTCTCAATGATGAACAGTTGTCAAGTAATTTCTCCATGTTTTGTACAGAAAGTTCCAAATTACAATTATTAAGCTTTAATATTTCCAAATTATTTAGATGACTACTAATTGTTAATATGAGCCTCTCTCCAGATTCTTTATTAAACTTTGCCTGACATAGGCCAAGTTCAGTCAATTCTGTAAATTTTTCAGAATATTTATCATTGGACATGGAAAATTAAGTTCATCACATTCCCTTAGAGCTAAAATTTCAGCTTTGTTTGATTGTAGACAATTTAAAAGCAGTCTAATGTTCTCTTCTGTAAAAAATGCAATTTTAAAAGTCTATAAAAATATTTCATCAATATTTACCTAGAATTTTACATTTGCATAATTTAACTTTGGTCAACTTGATACATTTCAAGTATTTGTAGTGACAAACATCCAATGAAAAGGCATTACAATTGTTTAGGGTTAAAGACTTTAAAGAAAATGATTCAATAGTAATTTCTAAATGTTTTTCTGCCTTAAAGAGAATATCAGAGAGAGATAAGTGTTTGAGCTTTAAAAAACTTTCAAACATATATTGAAAATATTGAACATCAATTGATTTTCTCACCCCTCCTCTTAATATTAAACTCTCCAGACTCTCATTTAATGTAGCCTTGATTGTATCAAAAAAATCATCAAATGTTATTTTCACAAATGTAAAATTGATAACAGTAATGTTTTTTAAGGTATATTCTATTATCAAATTTAAAAGTGATTTATTCAAATGGATACTTTTTAAGCAGAATTCAAATGAATTTTCAGGATTATATTTTTGAAGTAGTTCAATTACTTGCTTATCAAGATCTAATTTATCAATTATATTTGAGTTTCTTTTCATTATCCTGGAGAAAACTTCACCATCCATATCTTGTAGAAAATTGAATACATTCTGCATAAAAATGATATATTTTGATGTCTGCAATGCTTCATCAATTTTTTGTCTTTGATTTTCAATATCAGATTTATACTCTTCAAGAATATAATATGCTGTAAAATAGTCTTGAAATGAAGAATGTATAAATTTCAAAAATTCCTCTCCAATTGTGTTTTTTTTAAATGGAGTTAAAATTCCATTAAAATAATTATACTTTTCAACAATATTTGTTTTGGTAATTTGTGAATTGTAAAAGTGATTTTCAAAAGCTAGTGTTGAACAGAATTTCAAAATTCCCTACTATCTGATGCTCTTTTAGAGATGAGTTCAATAAACTCTTGATATATATCTGTATATCTTACAACTTTCATTTCAGAACTTTTATCATTCCAAATAGAAGCTGTTAGCAAAGCAATTAGAGGAATTTTGCAAGCTTCCAAAAGGTAGTCTTTATCACTTAAAAAGCTCATAATTTTCTCAGACTTTAAACTCTCTTCTTTGGGTTGTTTTGTTATCCCAATTTGCTCATGAAAAAATTTTTTGAAAAACATTTTTAGGCTATTTTCATCAAACTGAGATATTTCAAAAATAAAGTCATAAGTATCTTTAATTTCAAAACATTTTGATTTTCTGGACCAAACTATAACTGGGAAATTGGTAAAACCTTTGCTAGATATGATATCAGTAAAGATTGTTTTGTCTGATTTAAGTTCATCTGCTCCATCAAAAAGTAATACAAATTTTCTTTGTTTGTCAGCTAAGTAATAATCAAATAGTTCCCTTGATATCCATGTTTCATATGTAATATTTTGGGTGAATAATTGTTCATTGAAATCTAAGTCATCATTTATCTCATTTAGCCTTCCATATAAAACTGTATATTCTTGTAGAATAGTATTTTCAATTGCCCATGAATACAAAACTTGCAAAAAATGATGAGTTTTTCCTATTCCAGAATCACCTTGTATTAGAATTCTATCATTACCATTTTCAATTATTTTATTAAACTGAATACCATTAGATGAACAAGACTCTGACCCTTTTAGCATTATAAAGTTAAATGGGATTGTAATATTCTTCAAATTTACTCTCTTTTTGTTGTTGTTTAAAAATGGAAATTGGGGAATTGTTTGAAATTTTCTTTTCACTTGCTCCTTTATGGCAATATTAAAATCATTCCATGTATTTTGAATATTCTTTAAAAGTTTATCTTTGTTTTTTGTCCAGCTTTCATGTTTTCTTAATAAATTTATTAAATCTTCAGTCTCCAAAGTAGAAAGATGTTGATCAAAAAGTATTTCTAAATTATCCAATTGGTATTCAACATCAATTATTTTTTCTTCTACAAGAAAAGACTGGAAATGAGGATCATTTTTTATATACAGAAGTATATCTGTCTTGTGTGTGATAATCTCTGAATTCACTCTCATCTTGAGGATAAAGCATAAAGTTCAGGAGAAAGATATCCAGACTGAGAGATAATGTAAAAATATGTAAATATATATTTGATTATGGATATTTCTACAAATTAAGAAAGGCTGCTATTAGAAAAGGCTGTAGTTAAAAAACTGCAAGTTGATTGGGAAGTGTGGTAAAATATTTCCAGAAACTGAAGTCAAAGGTTTCTGTTTCTTTTGACTCAAGCAATTGCAAAATTGAGTAAATGGATTTATCAAAACAGAAGAGTTATAACAGCTGTATATGTTATGTATAGAGAAAGTTTATACTCACAATAATTAAGTTGTCAGCTTGCTTTGAATAACTTTTTGAAAAAAGTAAGCAATTTAGAAAAACAGGAAGTAGATTAACTGCAGAATAAAAATAGTATAAATATAGAAAATATGTTATACATTTTGTATTCTTAGTTATGATAGTTAACTAATTTTAATAATATTCTTTTAATATTACAGTCTATTGTTTATTCTAGAAATTTGGTTCTTATATTTTATGTGTAAGCTATATTTCTTTATGCAACTTATATACTTATCTTTAAAAACCTACTCAATAAAATGTAATAAGACTTGGCCTAACATGGTCTTTGTTCAGTTCAGGTTCACATGAAATATTTTTAGAAAACCTTAGACCTAACTCAATACTATTTAATATTAATGTTTAAAAGTAGCATTCTGAATGAAGTACACAAACAATGCTATAACAATGGAGAAACACAGGTCTTGATTTGTCAGCTTGAAGATTAATTTTTAATTACCCAATAAGATTTGACCAAGTTTTAATTCAATTAACCTTTTTAAATGTTTAACCTTGTGATATTATATTACTTAAGATAAAAGTGAACTAGACAGTTCAGCAACTGTAAAGTGATGATTGGATATCAGAGGCAAACCTTTGAATATATAAATCCTCACTAATTTTATTCTATTCATTTGTATCTGAATCCAAGCACCAGAGCAGCTCACATGGAAAGAATATGATAGAAAATTGCCAGAGGTGCGTTGAAAATGGCCAGAGGTTTGAAGCTACTTTCACTGGGACAAGCCTTCTATTTAATTTCATATTGTTACTTGCTTAAGTATTTTATTTTGAATAAACATCAGAAATTAGACACTTTGTTTAAAGGTCTGAGCAGAACCAGTTCTGCTATAAGAATGTTAAATTTGGTTAGGCAACAGTAGTACAATGTTCTTTACAGTGGTAAAGATTTTGTATGGCTTATTCACCAATGAAAGGTTTTTGATAATGAGAAAACTAGAAGAATTGTGGTGCATTTCATAAGTTATAAGATTTATTCTAACTCTCAGTGGATAATAAGAATTATATAAAATTTTTGTACAGCTGAGATATTGCAAATACTACATACATTTTTGAGAAAAACTAGAAATTTGCATTAAAAGAATACTTACTGACAATTCTTGGTAAGCTGTTTTGCTGTGTTACCATAACAGTATTGAACATTTCTTTTGGTTGTCAAAGCATATGTCTGCTAGGTGAACTATTGATTATTGTGTATAACAGATTAAGGTGTGATCATGTTTGATATTATATGAATATAATAGAATATAGTTGAAACTTGGTTGATATAGATATTTCTGCATAATCAAGTTATTAAAAGAATGTCTTATAGAAATTGTATCACATTTTTAAAAGTAGCATTTTGCAAAAAACATACAAATATGTAAACAGGATAAGTTTTGCTGTATTTTTAAAGCAGTACACTATAGGCATATATTTTTATCGTTAATAAAAAGTGAATTGATTAATGAACTGTCACTAAAAACTTTCTCAACTTACAAGCCCTGGTTGAAAAGTTATTGAGACTTTAGTTGTGGCACAGTATGAATGATGGTATAAATATACCACCTAGAAACTAGCCAATATCTTGAATTGACAATATGTGGAATTTGAAGCTAAATAGACATACCTAAGACATTAATTAACATTTATGAATAAGCATATGTACACATACATTCATCAGTTATACTCTACAATAGAGAAGTAGTATTGAACCAGTATTGAACTATGCAGATAGCACTGATGAAGATAAGCAGTGGTGACCTAGTTTCACATTAGGCAGTGCATACACATTGTGCAGCAATAAAACCTATTAAATTATATAAAGAATATTGATATTTGCAACCTAGCATTAATATTACAATTTATTAATCCATAAATTTATGATTTTGAACTAAAACTAGTTCAATTAATTATCAATTATGCTTAAATTGTAAGTTTAGATTATTCAAAAGTATTGTATACACAATACTGTTCTTCTTAACATTCATTAATCAGATATACTTCCTCCTTATATGCTGATGCCGGGATTAGCTGTGATATGCCCTTAGCTGTACCTAACCTTTTGCACTACCCCTAACCCTTAGAGGAGACCCTCCTAAGTACAAATCAGTTGCTCTTCTTCTCCTTTCTAATCATTTCTCAATCCAAGTTTTTGTCTTGAAATTTCTCATTTATGGACATTTTTTGTTGACCCCTATTTCGATGTACAGTAAAAGAACTAAAAAGCAGAGATGTCCTGCAAGAATTTGTCAACAAAGAAATTCATTTATAAAGGGAAGCAAAAAATACATTCATGCAGTAAATCAAAGTTTATCATCCAATATATCAATTAGGAAAGATTTAAGGATATGTGCCTAACTGACACACATTTAAGTGGAAGAAGGTTAAGAGAAACGGATGTTGTTGAAAACGCCCACTATCCTGTTGAAAATGCCCATTGTTTTGAACTATTACATTAAACTTACCAAAGCTGTTTAAATACATTTGAAATTGTAATACTTTATATTGAAATAATACAACTGAAGGAATAAATCTGGTTTTACAATTGTATTCAGCAAATAGAATCATTTAGAGTAAATATAAAAGATGACAAACAGATTCATGGATGATAAATTGCTGAACATTTTTCCAACAGCTCACTTGCACAAATATCACCATTTTCAAACTCATCCCAATATTCATATATTTTCTTCTGAATGTTGGCATAGATTTTTTTTTGCATCCTACAAATCTTTTTTTCTGATAGTAGCTTTTGATATACATTAATTAGATCACTTTCTCTTTTTAGTTCATCCACAATGCAATAAAATGAGGCATTTTCTTGCAAATTTCTGTTGAATTTGTTGTGGAAACCTTCCAAGTCCTTATTTGTTCAAATAGCTCTTTTACACACTGACCAATTATTTGGTGACCACAAATCATTATCTATCCATATTTCCTCCATGTATTTCACAAAATTATTTAATTTGCCAGTCTCAGCTAAGTTCCTTTTAATCTTTTTAAAGTGATGTTTTATAATATTACTGGGAAGAAAGGAAGAGCTAATATCATCTTCATTGCATACAATTCTCCTGTTTTATTTTTGTAGTCTCTACTATAGCCAAGCTCCTAATGTGTTTTTTAAATATTAAAAATTCTTAAAATATCATAAAAAATTACTACCTTTATTTTTCTAAATACAGCCTGACACCAATGAAATAGACATCCACCTATTTCTGCATTTTCCCAAACAGAAAGAATTGCTTTCCAAATTGCCTTTTCAAAATCAATAACAAATCTCTTTGGCTTATAATTATTTGTTAATTCACAAACAGTCTGAAAAAGTTCAAAATCACTTTGGAATATATTTAGAAAAACTTGCATCTTACTTGAAACAACAGTTTATATGCTTTTTTCTTTTTTGAAGACATAAACACATTTAATAGTGGTACTTGTTTTCATTTGTCATTTTTTTTCAAAAATCCATGTATAGAGAATATTTGTATAAAAGGATTATGGGCATGTTTAAAGGTTCCATCAAGAAACCATGTTTTAGTTGAGGAAAGAAGTTCAATTTGCTTATTTGTTGCAAAAATTATAATGCAAAACCCATTTTCATTAATATCTTTTCTTAGAAATCTGTCAGGTAGAAAAGTATGATTTAGGAAAAAGTTAATACCATCTGGTTCTCTTGGATGATTTTTTCTCTTGTGATAATTGACAATTTGTACACAGGTTGTTAGTTTTGGCAAATTTTCAGCATCTGTGTGATTTATCAAAACTTCTTCAGCAATTCTTCTTCCACTTAATATTAGATTTTCTTGACTTTTATTTTTTAAATAATTTCTTATCAGCAGTTTTCTCTCATTATCCTTATTTCACAAATGCATGTGTGCTCTTTTACCTAATGTAAAAGAACTTCCATTTTGATTGACACTAGCAGGACATCTTTGATTTTTATTTCTCCTGCTGCAAATCCATATAGTTCTCTTCTTTGTTTTTAATTTTACATTAAAAGAAAAGCCATTATGAACTAGTAAATCCTTTCCTTTTTGGCTACAATTTTCTGTAATTTCAAATTTAGATGAATCACAATTTGTAATACTAGGTGGTTCTTTTTCAAAAGAGTTTTCTTCAAGATCACTGACTTCAAAATTAGGATCACTACCAACACTTGAGTTTGTAATATCAAGTGAGGGATTATTAATATCCATCACATGTTCATCATACAAATCGTAATTAAATGGTATTTGATAATGCTGTTGATCATTGCTTTCAATGATATTTTCTGTAGTTGTCTCATTATGTTGATCACATTTTTCAAGTAGTATTATTTTTAAATGGCATTTTGACATTGTTAAACATACTGAGCAAAGACATTTGTCAGACCCTATTTAATAAATTATAAATATTTAAAAAAAGAAAACAAGTGAAACTAACCATTAATGCACTTCTTATGATAATTATGATGACAAAGGTTACATTTGAAGCCAGTGTTGTTTCTTTTAATAAACTTCCTACAAACATTGCATGACACCTGATTGTGTATTGGGCAGTACAAAAATTCTCCCATTATTTGCAGTATAAGAAATTTTTTCTTTATACTGATCACCAAAATTTAGCACAAACCTTTGTGCAAAACAAACTAAATTCAAGTACTATCAAATGGGTTATGGCACTTATGGACATGGATTTTGAAATAATTTATATACCAGGAAGGACTAACAGAGCAGACTGGGTATCAAGAATTGGAGAAACTGATGAAGGAATTGATTTTTGCAACTTACTAAAAGACAGACTGAATCAAGAAAAACAGAATGGCAATACAGTTCCTCAACTAGCAGAAAGAAAAGACATGCTTAAATGCTTTTATATTGATACAGAAGATCTGGAAGAATTAGATGATTGCTTAGATGATAATTTAGATGATGAGTTTGATGAAGAAACAATTGAAAACCAATTGAAAGTTAAGAAACTAAAAACTACAACTCTTAAAATAGACTTCTATACAGAACAACTTTTGGATACTCCACTGATGAAAGTTGTAGACAAATTGGAAGGAGAAAATATTGATACTGGAACATTGTATGAATATAAAAACTTCATTGAAAATATGTTTGTTAAAGAGGATCTGGTATGGTATTTAGATGGTTGTCAACCACTACTTGTAATACCACTATCAACTTTAACCAACCTACTTGGACAAATTCATCAACATCAGCTATTTGAGCATTATGGTGTTGATATAACAATTCATACCTTAGAACAAGCCTTCTGGCATCCAAAATTAAAGAAGACAATTAAAGACCACATAAAGAATTGCGAATTTTGTGAGCAATTAAGAGAACCCGGCAACAAACACTTGTTGGTTGAAACACCTCATCCAACTCTACCAATGCAAAGAATTGCTATGGACATAATGGGACCTTTGACTGGACATGATTCTTACAAATATATACTTGTGATTATAGATCACATGTCAAGATTCACCAATCTATTCCCTCTAAAAACACAAAGAGCTGAAGAAATTTCCAAACATTTATTTTTCAACTATTTTCCAATATTTGGTATTCCTGAAGAAGTTCTTACAGATCAAGGAAGGAATTTTCTTGGGAAATCTTTACAGAAATGGTGTCATCAATGGGAATAAGAAAAATTAAAACAACAGCATTCCATAGCCAAAGTAATGGAATGGTAGAAAGAAAGAATTTGGAAATTCGCAAAGCACTACATAAACATGTAGTTATGGAACAATTGACAGATTGGACAAGACAATTACCAATAATTCAAACATGTTTAAACCAAATTCCAGTTGGAAGCACTGGTAAAACCCCACATGAAATATTATTTGGATTAAAAAATAGAAACATTTTAGATTTATTAATGGAAATCCCAAGATTAGAACCAACAACAAAATTCCTACTTGATAGAAAGCATGAAATGGAAGAAATCAGAGCTAGTGCACTTTGCAAATCTGCTTTGAAAAAAAAGGAATACAGAGATAGAGTTAATAAAACTATCACAAGAAAACCACCAACTTACAAAATTGGTGATTGGGTACACATAAAAAATGAACACATTGGACAAGGAATGAACAGAATCAATACAAGCAAATGGAGTGGACCATATCTTGTAACTTCTACTGATACTACAAAATGCTTGTATGAATTGGAAATATTGGCAGATAAAAGAAAGTTCTATCATGCTAGCAGACTTAGACTAGCAAATAGACAACCAATATGAATTAACACAGTTTGTTTAGAAAAGACAAAAAGAAATGGTGGAACATTACCTATCAGAGGATCAAAAGCTTTCACTTTACTAGCTTTATGTTGCTTAAGTTTGGCATATGATGACACATCATTCACCAAAGCAAACATCACTGTAAGAATGCTGCCACCAGTACAATTTTGTCAGGGACAACAAGTACACCAGTCTTATGATTTGGCTGATGAACCAGTATGTACCTTTGAAACTAAAGAAATGACCAAAATAATGGCAAATATTTATGAAATAAAAGCTGAAAAACTGGCAATTCAAGCAGTTATAAGTGTATGGTGAAAAGAAGAATCAACTTTTATACATATTATTTCTTTGGAGCTAAGAAGCACAGAATTGAAAAACAAACACTTACCTTGACTGAAAAACAATGTAGAAAAATGCTTAATTCTAAGAAAACTCTAAATGGACAAAAACTTATTCAGAAAGGAAAACTTCTGGTGTTTGATGAAAACAAAGGAACATATTTCAAATGGCCAAGAACAACAGTTATTGAAGAATTCACAACCATATTACAAATTGGTAAAGCTTATTGGCAACCTAGCCAAGACAAAATAACTACAAATCTGGAATATATGGAAGACTGTTCTATAAAGGATAGATTCTGTAGAACACTGGATTCAATTATCATATTTAATCCAACAAAAGGGCAACACCTCCTTGGCCATAGCTCACCTTGGAAAGTTGTGGCAAAAAACATAGAATGTGTTAAACTGGGAGGATACTTTTCATGTCCAAATTATGCAATAATGGACGTCCCATATCAAGACAGATACATAAAAGGATTTGGTGGACCAGGAACAAGAGTATTAGTTCCACATAAAGCATTTGATTTATTAAGAACTGATCTTAAAGATTCAAACTATGTAAATAAGATAATGTTAGCGGAAAGGAAATATCAAGTTATTTCAAATATTGAAGCTACAAGACTGGAAAAGTTTGAAGGAAAAAAGAAATCATTTTTGAGAAATGCTAATGAAACAAATAAACAAAATATTGTAATTTATAATGATTGGTATAGAGAAGGTGATAGAAATTATCACATGTTGCTAAAAACCCAATCAACACCATTAGTAAAAACACTTATTTTGGAAGACATTATTTCACCTGATATTTGGGATATAGATAACAATTACATTCTGACAATGCTGGAAAATTCCAAATTGAAACCCACTCCAAGAATCAGACTACAAGATTTCAGATTGAAACACAAAGAAATCACTTTCAACCCATTACAAAAATTAAATATTTGGTATGAAAGTCCAACAGGGAACCAATTTCAAACAATGAAAGCAAATGGAAAATTTACACTATTACAACAAAGCCCAAACATTGCTAATTGGAGAATGGAGGAAAACATGATGAAAAACAAACCAGAATTTCACACATTGGACATTGAAAATGCAGTTAGAACATCTGCCTTACTCAGTAATATTGATAAGAACTTCCAAAATTTACAAACTGTATTTAAACAAGTTTCTCAACTTTTATGCAAAGAGTTTATTATGAGAAATAAGATGGTGGCATTGCTTACACCTTTGGCACCCCAACTTCCAACAATATTGGATCCAACACAAGGAACTCACAGCACCTGGCTGGGTGATCTAACAACACTCAACACATGCACAGAACTCAAATCAGTTCAAGTAATTTGTGATGTTGGAATCATAACAAAAAATGGATTATGTTCAAAAAAGTTCCTCATCAAGTATAAAGATCTTCTATTTTCAATTGATCCAATACTACACCATGCCTACCACATAACAAAAGAAGATATAAGATATGGGGAATGTGACCAAACACAATATCTTTTTAAAATAAAAAAGAACCCTCTGGATGCTGAAAGAAATCAGAAAGGAGCATCTTCTGGAAGGAAAACTTTTATCTATTATACAAAGAATGGTTGTAAATTCCAAACAGCTGCTGCAAGGTCAATAAGAATGAAAATCAGCAATGAAATTGAAGAACCAAAACTGGAAGTTGCAAGGCTCACTCAGCTACTACAATTGGGTATAAAAGATGATGTTGGCAAAAAACACCAACAGTTCCAACAAGTTCTTGACTATATACAATATACTTTAACAAGGCATAACAAGCATATCAACTTTGCTAATGAATTAGGAATTGACTCAAGTATGTCAACACATCAACATTTATTTTCATCATGGCTAAAAACTCCAACTAAAATGTTGATTAACATTGCATTTCCAACAATAATTATTATTGGAACTTCATTTATATTATGGCTAGCATATAAAAGAAGATGTAACAAACTTACTAGGAAAAGACTTTGGAAATACTTAGAAAGAAGGAAAGCTCAACCCACAGCTCCAGATACACAAGAGGAACTACAGATCCCAACATACTCAACTATGGAAATCGATCAAGAAGCAATACCTCTTCAAAACTATCCAACATTTTCAAAGGAAGGTAATAGAGTCATTGTAACAAGTCCCAGACCTTTTGTGGAAGCAAGGTCTTAAAAGGGTGGGATATCTGTGCACTTAGATATAAGGGTACATTAGAAAGACTTCTATTTTTTTTAGGAATTAGACTGGTGCAACTATTGAAATACTTATATTTCGTAGGAATTATAGTGGTGGAACTTTAGAAAGACTTTTATTTCGTAGAGTTAGCTTTTAGTACTTTAGAAAGAACTCTATTTCATAAGAAATAGACTTTTTGACCGTAACAGATGGTGGCTACTTGGGGAATTAACAAAGGAACAAAGAACATGGAAAAGATGCAGGTCAAACACCAGATGCTGATGAGACAGGCCTGTTTGCTGTGGCACATGTTTGGCATGTGGCCCTAATCTTAGGATTATATTTTATATGTGTGATATAACAGTCTTTCATATTTTTGTTACATGAGAATTATGAGACTGTCAGATTTCAACTTTGTAATCCTTTGACCATTTGAACCCAAGCTTTGGAAAATGTATAAAAGGAAATGCATTTCCTCAGCTTGTCAGTTCAGTTCTTTAACTGTTAACTGGTTGTTTAAACTTACTTGTTTAGAACTAGAAACTCATTTACTCAATACATATTCTTTGGATGAAATACTGGTATTTTGTTGAATTATTTCTACCGAAATTACATTTGTTAAGACTATTTGTGGACGAACTTGAAAGGTTCTAATTGGACCAGTACTTTTGTAAATTGATAAATGATTGGAAAGGACAAATACTGTTCTGAAGAAGCAGAAATTCCTACAATTACAATACAACAAAGTACAGCAATCAATTTTGATATTCTCTGTTTCAATAAAATAAATATATTAAGAACTGGAACTAAGCACTTAAAAGGATCCTCTGGAAAGAACCTTCACTGGAGCCAGCCTTCTACTCCTCAACATTGGAAGACAGTTTGGTAATTTGACAACCTGCTATTACAAGCTCTTGAATTCTCATATTGTTACTTGCTTAAGTAAAAAACAACTCTAAATTTTCTTTTTCGAATATCTCAGGTTGCAAATGCCAGCAAATGGAAAAGTAAATTATTAGCTAGCCATATATTTACAACATGGCATACTGAACTAAAAAGGAACCACTCTGTAACCCTAAACCCTAACCATACTTCAAAGAAAGGAAAGAAAAATAGGATTTTGGGGGTCGGGTGCAAACATACCTGGGTGCAAATGTACCTGAGTTCTAGAACCTAGAAAAAGAATAAACCTATAACAGTTAACACAGTGACAGTAAGGAAACAACAAACAAATGGTGGAACACTACCTATCAGAGGATCAATAATTTATACACTGCTAGCAATATGCTGTTTAAACTTAGTCCAAGCAAGTGTATCCATAACAAAAGCAAACATAACTGTAAGAATGCTACTGTCAGTAGAGTTTTGTTAAGGACAACAAGTACACTAATCTTTTGATTTAGCAGATGAACCAGCATGTACTTTTGAAACTAAACAAATGACCAAAATTATTGACATAGACAACTAGACAGTTCAATGACTGTAAATTGATAATTGGATCAAGTATAAAAATCCTCACTATTTTCAGTCTACCAAACCATTTTATTTAACAACAGATGCTTCCAATTATGCAGTTGTTGCAGTTCTGGAACAAGAATGGGAACCCATCAAAATAGATCATACAAAAAAGTCTGTGGTACAAAACATTTCTTTTAACACTATTTATATATGATATACATAAAGTATTTTGCAATTAATGCTAATTATATTGACAAATTGGTGTGTACATGTTTACATTAATTATCTAGTCATTAGCAATGAAAGCCATTTATATATATATGCAAACTAAGAAAAAGCAGGCAGAGTATCCTGATAATACTTGCCTCATACCCTTTCTTTCTTAAATTATGGTATTTTTCACAAAACTTTTCTCCTTCTTTCTAATTCTATTTCTTTCATTTGAAATTCAACTTTCTGGTAAGATGATTTTTATCTATGTTTTTGGTGTTTTTATACAAGTTTCTGAAAAGATAACTAAAGCAAATTGCAACAGTAAAAGATTTTGTTGAATTAAAGCTTCAAATCAAGTCTTTGGAGATCCCTGCTTTGGAATAAGTATTTATCAGTTAATTACGAATGCAAACAGACAGTGGTAGGCCTAAAAACAAAAATTGCTTGCAAACATAAAACACTTAATTTGGCTTGTTCAAATGGTCAATTTATTGAGATTATATCAGTTTTATATGGAAGATATCAAGATGATCATCAAACATGTAAACATGGACTAAAGAAAAAACTTACTCATAATAATTGCAATTCAACACATTCCTACTTAAATGTAGGTCAATTATGTAATAAAAAACAGAGGTGTAGTATAAAAGCAGAAAATTCTGTATTTGGTGATCCATGTATTGGAATTTTTAAATATTTAGAAGCAAAATACATTTGTCATGAATTTGATCAAATAGAAACAACAACAGTAACAACTTCAACAACAACAATGGAGACAATTAATTATACAACACCTTCTCCAACTAGTTTTAATCATTGTAAGTGTTTTTTTTTCTATCTGAAACATAGTTTTTAACTTTTCTATTCTCTTTTTCAAGATAATATTCCAATAATTGTTTGTAAACATCAAATTGCTAGTTTAAAATGTGCAGCTAAGTCAATAATTCACATTGAGCATGTATTCTATGGAAATAGAGAAGATGATTGGATAAGTTGTACAAAGCAACACTTAAAGAGTATCTTATCGGCTAACAAGATAAGTCAATGTGAATCGTTAAAGTCAACTGGAAAAGTATCTTTAATGTGCAACAAAAAACAGTTCTGCTCAGTGGAACCAAAACATTATTATAGTCATCATTTCTGTTGCAATGACTTTAGTTTCTTTACTGTTATCTATTCTTGTTTAAAGGTCAAATAGTACATTTAAGTGTATGCAAAAGAAAATACACCAGTCTGGTGAAATTAGTTCTTTCATAGTAGACATTAGTTCATATACACATAGAATTACATTTTCTACAGCCAGACAAGCATTCTAAAAAGAAGTATTAAATCAGTAAACATGAAACATTAAAGTAGGCTCAAAAGATTTACTATAGCAACTTCCTTCCTTCTTAAGAAATTCAAGAATATATGTGTGATATAACAAGTCTTTCATATTTTTGTTACATGAGAATTTTGAGACTGTCAGACTTTAACTTTGTAACCCTTTGACCAATTGAACCCAAGTTTTGGGAAATGTATAAAAGGAAATGCATTTCCCCAGTTTGTCAGTTCAGTTCTTAAACCATTCAAGTGGTTGTTTAAACTTACTTGTTTAGAACTAGAAACTCACTTACTCAATACATATTCTTTAAACGAAATACTGCCATTTTGCTGATTAATTTCCATGGAAATTACATTTCCTAAGACTATTTGTGTAGGAACTTGAAAGGTTCTATTTGTGTGAGTACTTTGGTGCATTGATAAATGATTGGAAAGGACAAATACTGTTCTAAAGAAGCAGAAATTCCTTTTGGAATATGATGAAATGCACTTGTTAAATCCAATATAGAAAAATATTTGTGGCCTCCTCCAAGCTTATCAAATAAATCTTCCTGATGTGGGATTGGATAACAATTCTTTTTTGATTGCTTGTTAAGTTTTCTGTAATCCACACACATTCTTAATGTTCCTTCTTTCTTTTTCACAAAAACAATGGGTGAAGCCCATTGGCTTTTGCTTGCTCTAATTAGACCATTTTCCAATAATCCATTTAATTGATCCCTGCATTCCTGCTGTTTGCTGGGTGGCAATCTGTATGGTCTTTGTTTGAAAGGCTTTATATCTTCCAATAATTCAATTGCCATTGGTGGAACATCTGGTGAACCAATGTCATTCTGATTTGTAGCAATAATATCTTCATAATTCTTTATCATGTCTTTTAATTCTTCTCTGTTCTTGTCAAGATTATTTTTGGACACATGTAAATAATTGTCAATTTCTAGTATTGTGTACACAATACTGTTGAATAGTGAATATAATCTAAACTTAGAATTTAAGCATAATTGATAATTAATTGAACTAGTTTTAGTTGGAAATCATAAATGTATGGATTAATAAATTGTAATATTAATGCTAGGTTGCAAATAGCAAATATTCTTTATATAATTCAATAGGTTTTATTACTGCATAATGTGTATGCACTGCCCTATGCGAAACTAGGTCACTACTGCTTATCTTTATCAGTGCTATCTGCATAGTACAATACTGGTTCAATACTACTTCTCTATTGTAGAATATAGCTGACGAATGTATGTGTACAGTAACACTTGGAGGAATTCTAACAAAATCAACATTCTCATGCAAATCTCAAATTGAAATATTTATTCAAAAAGAAACTGGTATGAAAACTATTTGTTCAATATTTGCAAATTGCAAATTCAAATGTCCTGCAACTCAATCTATTAATTTCAGAGTATTTGAGGGAATGGAAATTTGTGAAATTATTTTATATTAGTAAATAATTAATTATTACTTGAAATATGTAATTCAATATACAATACAGATATTCTATTTTTAGTCACTGGAATGATTATCTTTAATAATAAAGATTTTTTTTCTTGAACATTTATTTAACAATACAATAAAATGAAATGGCAATTGTCACTTTGTAAATCAACATATTCCTCTATTTTCGCTCAAAATGACATTTTTCAATCTATGGAAATTTTTCCAATATTTTCCCAATTTCTATCCAATAATTTCCACTTAACATAGACATTGATAAATTCAAAGCTTTAACATGATTTGATGACGTAATAAGACTTGCAAATAATTATTAATCCATCTCCCATTCCAATATTATTACTGAAATCTAGATTTTCAATAGAAGAAAATTTTTCCAATGTATTGCCAATAGTTATCCAAGATTGGCATCACTAAAACTGCAAGGGGCGGTTTTAACAACTCCCATAATGGATGTGGTAGAAAACGGCCATAAATCTATGGTTTTACCATAACCCTAACCCAGTCCTTGTTTTTGCCTAACCTTTTTGATTACAGAATCCAACAGAACTCATTATAAGTGTTATATTACTGTAATGAAAACAATCTAACATATGTTTTGGACCTAATACGAGGGACTTCCAAGAACCAACAATTTGATTTAACTCTAGAAATGTAAACTGGTAAATAAGTAGCTGAACTAGTGTATTAGAAAATAAATTATACAAAATTCCAGAAATGACTTCCGGTTCTGAATACAGTATTCCTTATAGTTTACAAAAGTAATATTTTAAATGAATGTCACACAGACTTAATGTTTAGGTATGATATTACAAAAAATGTTGTGTAAACTGTTTTTAAAAATTTTTTTTATACTAACCACAATTATCATTTATCCTGTAATGATCATATTGAAAAGAAGGTAATAATTCGTTAGGATGTGTAATTATTGATATTGAATTGAAAAAGCAAAGACTTGTAAAATTTTCATATTCAATTGATCTTTAAATGAAAAATGAAGAAATTTTCACTGATTTTGTTATCTGTTTTTAAATAATTTAAATTTTTAAATTTATTAACTTGCAAAGCTTATCCCTTTTGCAGTATTTTAAACAATTCTCCACACTTGTTACACCAGAATATTCATTATCAAATTCAGAAATTGGCATTGACCAACCAAAAATTGCCATACCCGGATAATGTTCATACATACATTCTATTTTATTTTTTTTTTAGAAAAAACCTTTTTTTTCTCAAAAATTAAAAGAAATAAGACAAACCTGTAGAAGAATTTGAAATTATTCGAAAACTTGTACTTAACGCAATTATTTGAAGAAAATAAATTGCTTGATACATTCTTGTATACTGACAGATAGACTTTGAAAACCTTTTTTCACCAAAAGTGATTAGATCTTTTCATCAATATGATTGTGAAACTCTTCATTTTGTCATTCTAACCCTGACAAAAAATCCTTTTCTCTTTCTAAAATTTGAAACTATACTATTTTATTGATAAATTGAACAGAAAATTACAAAATGACAAAAACAAATTTCTTTGTTTATAAAGATTTAAGTGTAGAAAAAAATTTGAAGAATTAATATTTTGTCTCTTAACTAGAACAACAATTTTTAATAATGCTTGTACACATACATTCGTCAGCTATATTCTACAATAGAGAAGTAGTATTCAACAGTATTGTACTATGCAGATAGCACTGATAAAGATAAGCAGTAATGACCTAGTTTCGCATAGGGCAGTGCATACACATTATGCAGCAATAAAACCTATTAAATTATATAAAGAATATTTGCTATATGCAACCTAGTATTAATATTACAATTTATTAATCCATACATTTATGATTTTGAACTAAAACTAGTTCAATTAATTATCAATTATGCTTAAATTCTAAGTTTAGATTATATTGACTATTCAACAGTATTGTATACACAATACTGTTCTTTTTAACATGCATTAATCAGATATACTTCCTCCTTATATGCTGATGCTAAATTTACTAACTCAATCAATTGAATATCATTATTAAGGTAGAATATAAAAACCATCAAATATACAATCTACATGTTTTCTTCATTGTTCGACTTGTCCTACTAAAATTGTTACATCTTATGCAACTCTCCAACCTGAGAAATTCAACTATTATTTAGAAGAGGAAAACAATAAAAACATGACCATATTTACAACTTTTCTTTGTCTTCAAATGTTACTTTTGTTTTTGTGAACATTGAAATTTGTGAACTATCAACCCTTAAAAGAGTATATAAACCCTACGAAATTAACAGTTGATAGTTCAGTTTTCTAACCGTCAGCTAGTTGTTTAAACTAGCTTGTTTAGAACTAGAAGCTCATCTTACTCAATACATATTCTTTGGACGAAATACTGGTGTTTTGTTAATTAATTTCTACCAAAATTGCCTTTGTTAGACTATTTGTGGATGAACTTTAAAGGTTCTATTTGTTTGAGTACTTTGGCAAGTTGGTAAATGATTGGAAAGGACAATTACAGTTGTGACGAACCAGAAATTCCTACAATTACAATACAACAAAGTACAATGCTAGAAGAATAAGGGAGAATAGACCTCAACAATATTAAACAATCCAAATGTTGTGGATATCTTCTGTCCATGATAAAACATTTTATATGCTTTTTACAATGGAATGTAATGGACATGTCCTGATTTGGAATGAACTCAATCAATCCCAAATAACTTTCTAAAAGAATTGATTCAAGCAGTTGAACTATAATTCAGAATTGATCAACTAATTGTTTTCGAAATTAGATCATTCATTCATTCATAGCATTACTTTTCAAATCTAGATCCTCAATACAACTGAATTAACAAATCTGTTAGGAATGCACAGTACTCAAATTAGCAATGTTCACCAATAGACTCTAAAATCAGAATTCTCAAGACTATGAAAATAGACAATAAAAGAACACATTTGATATATCTATCAAATCATTATCATAATCAACAATGATGTAGCTGGTGTCAATTCCAATCATAAGATTGATGATCTGGGAGAGAAGAAGATTGAAGGGGTTCTGAATCAATATAATCGATATCGGGTAGTTCCTTGATTGGATCTATTGTGAACATTAGGGTTACTTTCCTGATAAAGGAATATATTAGGTATGAATGAAAAGTTTCAGTCACTGTGTGTTTTTTGTTAGAAATATTTGATGAATGTGGTTAATTTTTGTGTATGTTAAAGCCTAAAGTATAAGCTACAAATATTGATAATTTAATTTTTCAATAGTCCCCTCCTTTTTCTATACAAGCCTGCCATTTGCTAGGAAGTAGAGTGATGCCGTTCTGGTAAAATGAGGTTGGCTTTCTCCTCAGAAAATCTTTGACATCTGTCTTCAATTCCTCCAAATTGTCATAATGGGATCCTCTGATATGGTCCTTCAATCTCCCAAAAAGATAATAGCCAGAGGGAGCCAAATCAGGACTGTAGGCTGGGTGAGGGCATAATGACCACCCTTGATCTCTTATGAAATCTGTTGTGTAGAGACTTGCATTATCATGATGTAGTATCATTTGTTTTCCAGGTCTAATTCTATGCAACCTCTTCCTTAGTCTCTTTAGGGTCTCAACATATTGTATTGAGTTGACTATTTCTCCATACTCCATGAATTCAATGTGGACTAAACCAGAATAGTCCCAAAAAACTGAGCACATCAGTTTTTCTGCTGACTTGGCCATTCTAAGCTTCTTGTCAGGTGGAGATGATGTGTGTTTATAAGTCAAAGAAGACCTTTTAGATTGTGGATCATAGAGGTGTACCCAGGTTTCATCTCCAGTCACAATTTTTTCTAAAAAGTCTCTTCCTTCTGCCGTGTATCTTTCAAGTAGCTCCATACAATGACTCACCCTCACCTGCTTCTGGTCCAGATTGAGAGCATAAGGAATCCATTTTGCACAGATCTTTCTGTATCCTAGCTCCTTTATAATTTTCCCTACAGTCTGTTGACAAATTTCTATTTGTTGGGTGATTGCTCTCTGAGAAATGGTCCGATCTTCTCTGATAAGCCTGTCAATTTCTTCTCTATTCTGACCTGTTACAGCTGTGGTTGGACGACCAGATCTTGCCAAATCTTCAAAATTTTTTCTTCCTTTTTTTATGTCAGATACCCACCTCCTAATTGAACTTTCACTCAGAGTTTCATCCCCACAAAAGCTTTTTAACCGCTTATAAATTTGTCTCGCAGACACCTTCTCATGCACTAAAAATGCTGTGATTGGTCATTGATCCGAATGTGTGCACATGACTTGCAGTTGCTTATACCAAAATAAATTTGTAATGCCTCAACAGAATCGAATGAAAGTTTGCACAGTGAAAGTTTACTAATTTCCTAAGATTATTGGAAAGTATCAATGATATTAAATGATTTAAAATTACAGCACAGTGACTGAAACTTTTCATTCATACCTAATATATATATATATTGGAAATAATGAGTCACCTTTTGTAATAGAAAAAAGGGAATACACAGTTTTGACTATATATATATATATATATGTCCAACTATAAAAATCAACACTAGTTTTTTTCTTAATGCACATTCAGTGTTTTTTTTCTGTTTAGAAGATTTGTGTTGTTTTCAAAAATATTATTTCTCACAGTATGGATAATAGAATTGCTGATAAAATGAATAGAGATAGATCTTGTTCTCCCCCTCCAAATTATGCTAGTGTTATAGCCAACACTAATGATATAGTTGTTACCAATCAACAACAGAGTTGGATAATAATACAACAACCACAACACCCATATATTCCTGATTATATGGTAAAGTCCAATGATTATTAATTATTTTTATATTGTCATTTTTAAAAATTATTTTTTTTATTTTTTTTTGTAGATTTTAAGTATAGTTTCCATATTTTTTTGTTTCTTTTTTGGAATTATTTCATTAATTCTAAGTATTGGAAGCAGAGGTGCAAGAGAACAAGGATGTTATGAAAAAGCAAAAAGACAATCTTCTTTAGCAAAATCTTTTGCTGGTATTGCAATCGTTATTGGAGTAAGTTTTGCTATTTTTGTTCTGCTTATTGCATTTTCAAATTGAAATTACATTCAATTCTGTTTAAATAACTTTCAACTATAATATGAGTTAATTATTGAAAATTCAAGCTAATCCAAAGAGCTATTGGTGATATGACTAAGATTTATCTTATTGATAATAAATAGGTCTGAGTAAATGGAATTATATACAAAAGTTGATTGACCCTGATGGGGGTCAACTGTCCGGATCCCAAAAAAATGCATGTCAAACTTGTTACATCTTAAACTTGCTAATTTAGAACTAGAAACTCATTTACTCAATACATATCCTTTAAATGAAATACTGCCATTTTGCTGATTAATTTCTACCGAAATTACATTTGTTAAGACTACTTTTGTTAAAATTACAAATATTACTGGTAAAGTCTTATTCAAACCTGAATTTAGTAATACCCACTTTTTTTTATAAATTTCATTGGACAGCGACTACCTTAAAGTTTGAGGAAGTAAATTTGTAAGAGGATTAATACTGTCAATAAAGTATTGCAATTATTGCAAACCATTGAATCAGATTTTAGAGAACTTTACCTGGCCAAGTATGAACCATAGGACATTGAATCACTGGGATCAGGTGAAATATTCTCATAATTACCCTAAATGTCTCATTTTGACAAAGTACATCCCATTTGTTTTTTACATCTTTGAAAAAAACAAATGAATACAATACAAGTTCAATTTTTAGAAAGATATGTTGATTGAATGAATTGACAATTTCCCTGTTTATTCTGAGTCAGCATTTTTTCTTACTGCTTAGATATCCTCTTGTTAATGGTTGCGTCCTCTTTGTCGCTACTTTTTCTTGATTTATCAATTCTTTTGAATTCAATTTAGTAGAATGAATTTGTTTTATAAGGTTTTTTGTCATAGTTTTAACAGTTAAACTCATACCATTTTCTGACAGATTTTCTAAAATTTTCAAAGAATCTTTCTCCTGTAGTAATTTTTTACAATCTGCATTTGAGATAAGAGTTTTGAGACACTCTACAGCTGATTTTTGTTCAAATGAATTTAATGCTTCTTGAAGAATAACCAACAAAAATGGAATATATCTTGACATGAGTTGTTTATTTTCATCATTTACTGCTAGATGATTGATTGCTATAAGACTGTCACTGAGTGGATATAAGCTATTATCAAGATGATTTTTAGACTTTAAACAATAATTCAAATTATTTTGGATTTCTGAAGTATTTATATCATTCATCTTAATCATTTCAATTTCATCTTTATTGATAAGATATGATAGAATTGTTAAACACCTAGTATCAAGAGATGTTTTCCAATCATCTTTTAAATTTTCCCTTAATTTACAAATTATTTCTTTACTTCCAAAATCACTTATTGAATCTCTTAAATCCAGATTAAATCTTAATACATTATCCAAAATTGTTAAATAACCAACTAATAGACGCCTGAATTGTGTGTCGCATGAATCAAATGTTTCATTAGTAAGATTTTTTGATGAAAATCTCCAATTTGTTAATAAAACTTTAACAATGGACTCAACAACTCCATCTTCATAACACTTTCTACTGAATTCTGCTGAACAGTTTGTTCCATTCCAAACCAAATTTTGAATATCTCTTAAAGGTGAAAATATATTTTCAATATCACTTGCTAAAATTGTTTCGTGCGCAAAGATATATAACTTTGGCACTTCGCCAACAACATTTAAATCGGACATTATTACTTTTCTTCTATTATGGTCAAGTCTGTATATCATTATCATTGTGAGAAAAATATCATTTCTATTTTCTGATTTTTCGTCCATCCATTCATATATTTCCATTCTTTTTGCATCATACATTTTATCTCTTATCAGCTTTTTTACTACTTCAACATCCATATTACAAAATGGATTAAATGACAAATTTGATAATTTGCCTGAAATATCATATTTAGGTTTTTCACATTCCAAAATGTCGGATAATTTCTTTGACGCCATTGTTGTACTTCTCTTTTGGTAACCAAGTATGGTTGCTAGGATACCAATAATGCGCCTCTATGTTTACACCAGTTTTAACACTTTTACTGATAGTTATAAAGGAAAATGTATTAATTAGTCAGGAAGAATAACTATTAAGGAAAACTATTGATTATTGCAACATTTGATATTTAAGAGGGTGGATTTGGAACAGTTTGTCACAATATTAAAGTTTTACAGCCATCTTTAGATCACAATTAGTTATTTCTTTAACAACTGGTAGAAATTTTTAAAACAGTTGTAACTTGGAAAAATTTTTTAAAGCAAAAAATATTTAATTATATTTATCCTTGAATGATATTCAAATTCAATATTGACTTGCCATACATCCACTATTTTTAAATATATGGACATATCAACTTTATGAATAAATAAAAGCCATTATTCTACTAGAAAAACTACAGTAAACTTGATAAATGGAGCAAGATGGGTGGATTACATGCTTCCTTTTAAGAATATAAGGTTTATGAATAGCAAACCATTTTTCCACTGCTATTGATATTGAAGTCAAAAAAGAATATGTTAGGTTCAAGTAACAAAACATAAAGAAATTGTTAGTTTGAAGCAGATGATGCTATAATTTTATAAAAATAGATATAAATTTTTATGATTACATTAAAACAAAAAAAGTCTATTCTTTCAGTATTACTTGTTATGCTTTAATTGTGAGTATTTTTGAGCATTCAGACTTTCAAGTCTAATCAACCACTACATGTGAAATAGGTAAAAAGAATTTCTCTATTCTATATTGTTTACAACTACATATCTAATCTTGAATATTTGTATTACAACTTCCAAAAGAGTTCTGAGTGCTGTTTAAAGTATAATAGAACTAAACAAAAAAGCGTAGCCCTATGATGAGGTTCCAGGATGTATTTGATAACAAGTGCATAATAACTTGTTACAAATATCTTTATCTCTCAGCTGGCCAATGTCAGAGTATTATTGTCAGTGTGCACATAGATATAATGATATATCAATACTTAGACTTTAGATATAAGGGTACATTAGAAAGGCTTCTATTTCATAGGGATTAGAATGGTGAAACTATAGAAATACTTCTATTTCGTAGGGATTATAGTGGTGGAACTTTAGAAACACTTTTATTTTGTGGAGTTAGCTTTCAGTACTTTAGAAAGAACTCTATTTCATAAGAAATAGACTGTTTGACTGTAATAGATGGTGGCTAGTTGGCAATGAATGAAGTAACAAAGAATATGGAAAAGATGCATGTCAAACACCAGATACTGATGAAGCAGGCCTGTTTGCTAATCCTAGGATTATATTTTATATGTGATATAACAAGTCTTTTATATTTTTGATACATAAGAATTATGAGACTGTCAGATTTCAACTTTGTAATCCTCTGACCACTTGAACCCAAGCTTTCAAAATGTATAAAAGGAATTTGTTAAGACTATTTGTGAATGAGACCCTATTCTGGAGCAAAGATACTTGGGCCTTTAAGAGGAACTTTCAAACAGTTTGTGAATTGAACCTTTGGGACACAGAGGAAAAAAGAATTCAAATGCTGAGAAAATACACTACTGGAAGAGCCAGAGATGTTATTGAAAGCTTACCCTCCAAGTCAAATGAAAATGAAATTTGGGATGCATTGGATGAAGAATTTAATCCAGATCCTATGGCTTTTAAAAAAGATATTGATAGATTGAGACAGTTTAATGATGAAACTGTTGATAGTTTTATTAGAAGAAGTAAAGAACTTGTGGAAAAATTCTTACCATTTAATAACACAGAAATGGCTTGTGTTACAGAAAGGTTAGAGAGCTTCAACTGTTAACTGTATTCAGGAATGGTCTTAGAGGAAAAATTGTTAATCATGTAGAAAAAGATAGAAAGATCAGATCAAGGGATCAGTATATTAAACTGGCAAAAAGAGCAGAGGTATTTTTAAACAATGCAAGGAAAGAAGATGAAAAGGAATTCAAACAATTTAAAAGATTTCACAACAATCCCATTAATTCAAACATAAACTTTACAAAAATTGATTTCAACCACATCAAAGAATGGGAAACATAGGTATGGAAAGAGGCACCTTTAACAGACTAATACTTACTGAACCTGAGGAACCCAATGAAAGAGAAATTTCTAAAGGAACAATGACAATTTTTAACCTCAATGAGGACAAAATTGCACATTTCAAGTGCACCTCTCAAGTAAAAGGGAGAGAAGATTTTCAATTTTGAATAAAGAGACACAATTGAAGAGAAGTCATTGTATTATGTGATACAATAACCCTTATGTCCTTTATTACAGAAAAAGAAATCAAGCTAATGGACCACAAATTCATCAAGATAGAAATCACTGACTTACCAATCATCACTTCAGCAGATGGAAAAGCTTTAAAGACTAAAGGAAAACCAAGATTGAACATTGAGCTTGCTGGAAGAATTATGAAACAAGAATTTTTCATTATGGAAAAATTGGATATGGCTATAATACTTGGTTGTGACTTCCTACAAAATTCTGGAGCCATTATTAATTTTGCAACAAAATAAGTTTTCCTTCCATTCTTTATTAGAAGATGGGAACCAGTTAAGAAGTTTATGCAACAAGGCCAAAGTCAACAAACAAAACATGGAAAACAAGCAATTATGGAGAAAATAACTGTTGGAATGTTGGAAAAACATTTTCAAAATTACCAAAACTCAACTGAAGATGTTGGCAATAAAACCTATTCAGATAATGATTAAGGAATCACTATAAATTCATCTGAAGAAGAGACTGAAACTACATCAGAAGAATTAGATAAAGAATGGAAATGCAAACTCAATGCAAAGAGTTGGTGGATGAGATAACTATCAAAGTTAAAGGAGAGTAAGAGAAAAGAACAAGAAATTCTCATAAGGTCCTAAAGGATATATTAGACTCATATTCAGTGTCAAGGTATATTCCTCCTCCTGAAAATAAACACATCTATGCCGATACCTCAGACATTGCCTATGGTGCGGCAGTATATGGTGTCCATAAAGGAAAGGGCTATCTTTTAGCTTTATCCTCCTGTTCTTTTTTCCTCACAGAGATCATCAAGTCCACAAGCAGAATTGACGGCAGCTATAAGAGCCGCCAACTTTATCAAACCCTGCTATGCTATTTTTCCAGACATACATATCAAAATTTTCATTGACAGTAAGGTTATTATCAGGTACCTAGAAAACGATGATCTAAAGTTGACTAAATATATTCATCATTCGGTAAAATTCATCTTGAATACTAAGACAATTGTGAGCTGGTATCTAACCATCTCAGAAGATAATCCCGCAGATTTGCTGACGAAATCAAGGAAGAGGATGAAAGAAAAGGGGGATACATTTAAAGTAATACAAGTTAAATGTGACATGCCAAAAGTCACAATCAATATGTGTGCAGTGGAATCCACATTTGAAATATTGGGAGACTGGGGAAGAAAGAGACAGACCCTGCCCTGGCTTCTAAGATTCAAATCAAATATTCAATCCCGACCATGTGACAGAGTAAAGGACCATGAGTTGAACACAAGAGAGATCAAAGCACAGAATTACGATTGTATAAATTCATTCAAAGCACAATGCCTATTCACAAACTAATCAATTTGTTTTCACTATTGGAGGACAAAAATGGGATCTATGTGACAATAGGAAGACTGGATGAGACAACTGAAAGAAAGAAGATCATCATTGATACTCGTAACCCTATTATCCTCAAGTTGATATATTTTATTTACCATGAAAAGAAACATGCATCTTTAAGGGCTATTTGGGCAAACCTGGCCAAGAAATTGCACCTCCTTTACGCAACAACAGGAATTTCTAGCGTTCTAAAAAGATGTAAAGATGGAGAGTAAGATCCAACCATTGTCAAACAAGAATGTGAGAAATTGAACAACAAATGTTGCACCCAGCTGTTTAACAGCATTCATAAGAGAACAAAATGGCAAAACAATCAATTTAAACCCAAGCTACATTCAGGAGACACCATTCTATATCTAGATCACAGATCAATATATAGATTCAAATTAGGAGAAATAACCCAAAAAAATATCTGACTGTACATATGAGATTTACACTGGTCACAGTACGATAGAGAGAGACGTCAGAGATATAATTCCCTATCTGTTGAGTGATGCTCATTCTCTTGTTCTTTCCTGGGCCAGTGTAGTTGATGGGTACATAGCCTAAATTTGGTAGCGAGCCAAATTATCTTTACATTGCTTTCAAAATTCGTTATGTCTATATGTTTTAAAACCCAACCATTTTTCAATTACCCCTTTATCATTTCTGTATGTCATTACTTATTATTCCTGCAATATTTACTGGTATATAATGGTCGACAAAAAAACCCAGACACCATAAATTTTGATAGGCTGAACATTATAAATCTTTTTCACCAGCAAACAAGATTTTTTTTTTATTTTTCAGGTATAAAATATTAGTTTAAAGTTTGATATATACATGAGTTTCTTTTAAATATCATTTAGATAAGTTTTCATATAAGTGTTTTTGTTTTCTTATTATCCATTTTTTGATGATTTTTTTCTTATTTGGGCATGAGACATTATTACTTGGACAGATGATGGTTTGGGGATTAATATTTTTATTATTTTTTAATATGACAACCCTCATTTACAGTACATTTACTAAGCCTACCTCCCATCCCTGCATAAAAATTTGGTAGCAAGTCAGGATTTTGACCAATAGCCTGGTATGAACCTTTTTTTATTTTCTCCCACAGTTCATCCCCAGATTGAAATTGTGCCCCATTGTAATCTAAATTTTTTGTTAGGTGCCACATATTTTCTATAGGGCTCAGGTCAGGGCTCTTTGCTGGCCAATCAATTGGATTGATATCATTCACTCTAAAGGCCCTCCTAGTTGCTCTTGCTGTGTGGCAGACTGCATTATCTTGTTGGAAGATGTAATTCCTGCCCATATTGAGTGATATCTCTTCACTGACAGGAAGAACATCTTCCACAACAAAACAGCTATAATTTTAGGCAGTCAATTTTTGACTTATCCTCCAAACTTCAAATACCCCATCTGAGGTTATTAATCCCCACATCATCACTCTTCTCATATTTTTAGTGACTCTAAAATTTTTTTCCACCATCTTTTGTCCATGTCCTGAAATCATCAGGCCCACTCAGAGAAAATCTGGTCTTGTCCATGAAAATCACTCTTGACCAGTCCAGATTTTCAGCAATTGTTTTGAAGCAATATTCTTTTCTTCTTGTGCAATTCTTAGGTGTGAGATCAACTCTCTGTCTAATCCTTTTTATAATTATAATTTTGCCTCTTCAGCTCTCTCTGAATGATCTTGAGACTCACATCCACCTCTAATTCTGCTAAGACCTTTCCTGCTGTCACCCTTTTTTTTATTTCGCTTAAGTCTCTTTACTATTCTTTTTATCCTGACTGTCTCTTTCTGTTAGCTTCTTTGTACAACCCCTGTTCTCTTGTTGTAGTGGCTGATCTCTCAAGTGTCACTAATGGTAGATGGTGCCATTCCCAAAGCCCTTGCAGTTGCCCTTATTTTGCCTAATTCCTCATATTTCTTAATGACCAGATTCCTAACCTCTTTACCCTATGCCATAATTAAGTAAATAGAATTTAAAGTTAACTACAGTAATTAAAATAGATCAAAAGTGATTTCTTAACTTTGAAAATTAGTTTGGTCAAAAAAAATTTCTGTTTAGGATGTTAATTTGAATCCAAAACTGGAAACAAAATGGATGTGTGGTTAATAATGTCTCATGGCCAAATAAATAAAAAATTAATTAAAATTAGTAAAAGTTTTTTTCCTACTAGTATTCACAAATATGATCATTTTGTCATTTTTTTTCAATATTACATAAATATAACCTTTTATCAATGTAAATTGCCTAAAAAAACTAATTTCGAACAAAAAAACATGTTTTTGGGGTGATTTAAAAATTGGCCTATCAAAATTTACATTGTCCAGGCTTTTTAGTCCACCACTATATACCTTAAACTTTAACACATTTTATTAGTAAAATTGGTGCAGGGTACGATTTCACTCAGGTACAGTTTCACCCATTCCCCTTTTTATTTACCTTATGGATCATTTAAATCAGCAATGCTAATCCTTTCCAGCTCATTAGTGAAATTTAAAGTTAAAAGGAGTATTTTTATTTTTAGATTGTGCAATAGAAGCAAAAATCTGCCTCTTTATTGATAGTTTTTGAATCATTCAACTTTAAGCAGAAAAAAAATATAAGAATCAACCTCTAAACCACAATTCTCAAGAAATCTTGAATGAGCCTAGCCTGCCCACTCAAAAGAATTGAAAGCACAGACTGAGTCATCAATAGAAATTGACAATATTAAATTTAGAAGTGTGACAGTTGAAATCACTGATATAGTGTAAAAAATAGAGAAAGTGTTAACAGAATCCTACAAAGATGATAAGCTAAAGAAGGAGGGAAAACTGAAAAATAAAGATCAATTGGTAGGAATAGCATTGATTTAAATTTTCTACTAACAAGAATAATCAAGTTGGTAGCTATTATTATAAAACCTACTCTAGGTAATATTAATATAAAAAGTATTGACACAACCAACATTTGCAGTTCTCAATATGTATGTTAAAATAAATTTGTCTATTAGTATTGCTGAAAATAATGTTAGTGGACTTTTTGCATTTTATCCTACCAATAAACATTGAAATATGTTAATTCAGTTTACAAAGTCTTGTGGAACTTTTGGTGCAATTAGATCTTCAAATTTAATTAACCAACATTCATTTTCATATCTTGTTAGCTTTTTAGCATTAAATAGAGAATTATTCATCTTTACTACAGTAGTCTTGTCATCTTCTTGAATTAGATCCATAAATGCTATTGGCTGGTGTCCCACATGACCAATTATGCCATAATATCTGTCATTAGTTGGAGTGATATTATCAAATGAAATGTCCAAATATTTTCCTGTCAAGTCTGTTTCTCTCCTAGAGATTTTAACATTAAGCCTATTACCAATAGTATTTTTTATATTTAAAAAGACATTATTTTGAATTATTGATATATGGAAAAATTTTCCATACTCTTCCAAATGATTAGCAGATTCCCAAATAATTTGTTTACCATTTTTAAAAATAATTTCATTAGTTTTGATATTAAAAATGATGAGTTGTTTTTGAACAATTTCAATTGAATGCATATAATAATCATTTAATAAAATGCCAAAAACTTTTGTACTAGTAAGTTTGTCTTCAAGTATAAAAATTTTATTTCCAGATTTGCCAGTTACGTCATAGCAAACTTTTTCAGTCTTATTTGTCCGTCTATCTAATATAGTTTGCATAAAATGTGGATCGCCATTTGCACCTTTTATCGTTAGAAAAAATGGTGTTTAGTCAACAGGAAAAATGATATAAATTTAGATTGTAAACAAACCATTTGGAGCATCAGGTGTTCCTACATCTCTTATTTCCCAACTTTCAGGGGAATCTGAACTATCTGCAATTCTAACAAATACTTTACCAGGTGAATATAATAAGTACTTGTTATCCCATTCATTTGCATTTGCAGTGAATACTGTTCCACTGGCACTTTCAGATGTTTTAAAAACTAAACTATCCCAATTCACTGATTCACCCTCTGTTAAAAAAAAACAGTGTGGATAATATGATACGTTTTTAGAGTAAGATCATTGCTGTTTTGCCTTACGTTTATATATAAGTATATATCTGCTAGCATCAGTACCAATATTAAGTGCAATAGAACCACCAGGGCTTCTCTTCCTTCTCTTTTTTGCTCCATTGATATCATATTTAACTATTCCATTTCCAGCAATTGATCCAGTCAGGATAGCTGATGATTCATATGTAGGCCCAGGCGAATAGGAAGCAAGTTTCACACTTTGCCCATCAAAGGTAAAAGGAGCAGAGTTCAAATTTCTAAGTTCAATGTAATTAAGATTCAGATCTAATTCATTAATAACAACTTGACATTGAAATCTCTCCAGACTTAAAACAAGGCATAAGATTGATAAGAAATGCAAAGATTTCATTTTAGTTTTAGTACACACAAAATTTTGAGAAATAATCTAGAAAAAATTGTTTTTTATAGCTTTTTCTGTTGGCCAAATATCAATGATATAAGGCCAAAGAGCGTAGGTTTTCTAAAATATTCAAAAGTGTCACTTGAAAAACTGAGAAATCTTTTGAGCACAGAATTTAAAATTCTATACACAGGAAATAAAAGAATAAAAGATCTTTTAGGCGGGACTGGTCAAAAACGGCCATAAATGAAATATTTGAAGGTCAGATTTCAGGCTGGGAAATGGTTAGGAGAATATGATAGCTATTGATACGTACTTAGGAGGGTCCTATCTAAGGGTTAGTGGCATTGAAAAAGTTTAGGCAAAAACAAGGGCTAGGTTAGGGTTACGGTAAAACCATAGATTTATGGCTGTTTTCTACCACATCCCTTTTAGGCACAAGGCACAGCTTTAACAGTTGTCAAAAAATGCAGTAAAAATGTATTTAATCAAAACAGGTAGGGACTCTTTTGGTTATTATTATCTTACAAATGTTACATTCTTATAATTAAGCTTATAGTTATCATTCCTTTGTCTACATTGTCATGTAAACTTTACCTTCAGGGGACGTTTTTGTGTCCATCCCTTCTTCAATCCTTCTTCGCATAATGAATAAGCTGAATTTCTCTAACTCTTTAAAAAGTTGAATACAATATTATAGTTCAATAAACCTAAATGTTTATTGAACTATAACTTGGCCAAACCTTAACTAGTAATAAAATATGAGCCCTCAAGGTGACTTATCAGACCTGTGTTTGGCCAATGTTACAAGGTTCAACATTTAGGTTTATTGAACTATAACTTGGCCAAACCTTAACTAGTAATAAAATATGAGCCCTCAAGGTGACTTATCAGACCTGTGTTTGGCCAATGTTATAGTTCAATAAACCTAAATGTTGAACCTTGTAACATCCTGTTACTAAACATAAATATGAACAAGGTTCAACATTTAGGTTTATTGAACTATAATATTGTATTCAACTTTTTAAAGAGTTAGAGAAATTCAGCTTATTCATTATGCGAAGAAGGATTGAAGAAGGGATGGACACAAAAACGTCCCCTGAAGGTAAAGTTTACATGACAATGTAGACAAAGGAATGATAACTATAAGCTTAATTATAAGAATGTAACATTTGTAAGATAATAATAACCAAAAGAGTCCCTACCTGTTTTGATTAAATACATTTTTACTGCATTTTTTGACAACTGTTAAAGCTGTGCCTTGTGCCTAAAAGGGATGTGGTAGAAAACAGCCATAAATCTATGGTTTTACCGTAACCCTAACCTAGCCCTTGTTTTTGCCTAAACTTTTTCAATGCCACTAACCCTTAGATAGGACCCTCCTAAGTACGTATCAATAGCTATCATATTCTCCTAACCATTTCCCAGCCTGAAATCTGACCTTCAAATATTTCATTTATGGCCGTTTTTGACCAGTCCCGCCTAAAAGATCTTTTATTCTTTTATTTCCTGTGTATAGAATTTTAAATTCTGTGCTCAAAAGATTTCTCAGTTTTTCAAGTGACACTTTTGAATATTTTAGAAAACCTACGCTCTTTGGCCTTATATCATTGATATTTGGCCAACAGAAAAAGCTATAAAAAACAATTTTTTCTAGATTATTTCTCAAAATTTTGTGTGTACTAAAACTAAAATGAAATCTTTGCATTTCTTATCAATCTTATGCCTTGTTTTAAGTCTGGAGAGATTTCAATGTCAAGTTGTTATTAATGAATTAGATCTGAATCTTAATTACATTGAACTTAGAAATTTGAACTCTGCTCCTTTTACCTTTGATGGGCAAAGTGTGAAACTTGCTTCCTATTCGCCTGGGCCTACATATGAATCATCAGCTATCCTGACTGGATCAATTGCTGGAAATGGAATAGTTAAATATGATATCAATGGAGCAAAAAAGAGAAGGAAGAGAAGCCCTGGTGGTTCTATTGCACTTAATATTGGTACTGATGCTAGCAGATATATACTTATATATAAACGTAAGGCAAAACAGCAATGATCTTACTCTAAAAACGTATCATATTATCCACACTGTTTTTTTTTAACAGAGGGTGAATCAGTGAATTGGGATAGTTTAGTTTTTAAAACATCTGAAAGTGCCAGTGGAACAGTATTCACTGCAAATGCAAATGAATGGGATAACAAGTACTTATTATATTCACCTGGTAAAGTATTTGTTAGAATTGCAGATAGTTCAGATTCCCCTGAAAGTTGGGAAATAAGAGATGTAGGAACACCTGATGCTCCAAATGGTTTGTTTACAATCTAAATTTATATCATTTTTCCTGTTGACTAAACACCATTTTTTCTAACGATAAAAGGTGCAAATGGCGATCCACATTTTATGCAAACTATATTAGATAGACGGACAAATAAGACTGAAAAAGTTTGCTATGACGTAACTGGCAAATCTGGAAATAAAATTTTTATACTTGAAGACAAACTTACTAGTACAAAAGTTTTTGGCATTTTATTAAATGATTATTATATGCATTCAATTGAAATTGTTCAAAAACAACTCATCATTTTTAATATCAAAACTAATGAAATTATTTTAAAAATGGTAAACAAATTATTTGGGAATCTGCTAATCATTTGGAAGAGTATGGAAAATTTTTCCATATATCAATAATTCAAAATAATGTCTTTTTAAATATAAAAAATACTATTGGTAATAGGCTTAATGTTAAAATCTCTAGGAGAGAAACAGACTTGACAGGAAAATATTTGGACATTTCATTTGATAATATCACTCCAACTAATGACAGATATTATGGCATAATTGGTCATGTGGGACACCAGCCAATAGCATTTATGGATCTAATTCAAGAAGATGACAAGACTACTGTAGTAAAGATGAATAATTCTCTATTTAATGCTAAAAAGCTAACAAGATATGAAAATGAATGTTGGTTAATTAAATTTGAAGATCTAATTGCACCAAAAGTTCCACAAGACTTTGTAAACTGAATTAACATATTTCAATGTTTATTGGTAGGATAAAATGCAAAAAGTCCACTAACATTATTTTCAGCAATACTAATAGACAAATTTATTTTAACATACATATTGAGAACTGCAAATGTTGGTTGTGTCAATACTTTTTATATTAATATTACCTAGAGTAGGTTTTATAATAATAGCTACCAACTTGATTATTCTTGTTAGTAGAAAATTTAAATCAATGCTATTCCTACCAATTGATCTTTATTTTTCAGTTTTCCCTCCTTCTTTAGCTTATCATCTTTGTAGGATTCTGTTAACACTTTCTCTATTTTTTACACTATATCAGTGATTTCAACTGTCACACTTCTAAATTTAATATTGTCAATTTCTATTGATGACTCAGTCTGTGCTTTCAATTCTTTTGAGTGGGCAGGCTAGGCTCATTCAAGATTTCTTGAGAATTGTGGTTTAGAGGTTGATTCTTATATTTTTTTTCTGCTTAAAGTTGAATGATTCAAAAACTATCAATAAAGAGGCAGATTTTTGCTTCTATTGCACAATCTAAAAATAAAAATACTCCTTTTAACTTTAAATTTCACTAATGAGCTGGAAAGGATTAGCATTGCTGATTTAAATGATCCATAAGGTAAATAAAAAGGGGAATGGGTGAAACTGTACCTGAGTGAAATCGTACCCTGCACCAATTTTACTAATACAATGTGTTAAAGTTTAAGGTATATAGTGGTGAACTAAAAAGCCTGGACAATGTAAATTTTGATAGGCAAATTTTTAAATCACCCCAAAAACATGTTTTTTTGTTCGAAATTAGTTTTTTTAGGCAATTTACATTGATAAAAGGTTATATTTATGTAATATTGAAAAAAAATGACAAAATGATCATATTTGTGAATACTAATAGGAAAAAAACTTTTACTAATTTTAATTAATTTTTTATTTATTTGTCCATGAGACATTATTAACCACACATCCATTTTGTTTCCAGTTTTGGATTCAAATTAACATCCTAAACAGAAATTTTTTTGACCAAACTAATTTTCAAAGTTAAGAAATCACTTTTGATCTATTTTAATTACTGTAGTTAACTTTAAATTCTATTTACTTAATTATGGCATAGGGTAAAGAGGTTAGGAATCTGGTCATTAAGAAATATGAGGAATTAGGCAAAATAAGGGCAACTGCAAGGGCTTTGGGAATGGCACCATCTACCATTAGTGACACTTGAGAGATCAGCCACTACAACAAGAGAACAGGGGTTGTACAAAGAAGCTAACAGAAAGAGACAGTCAGGATAAAAAGAATAGTAAAGAGACTTAAGCGAAATAAAAAAAAGGGTGACAGCAGGAAAGGTCTTAGCAGAATTAGAGGTGGATGTGAGTCTCAAGATCATTCAGAGAGAGCTGAAGAGGCAAAATTATAATTATAAAAAGGATTAGACAGAGAGTTGATCTCACACCTAAGAATTGCACAAGAAGAAAAGAATATTGCTTCAAAACAATTGCTGAAAATCTGGACTGGTCAAGAGTGATTTTCATGGACAAGACCAGATTCTCTCTGAGTGGGCCTGATGATTTCAGGACATGGACAAAAGATGGTGGAAAAAAATTTTAGAGTCACTAAAAATATGAGAAGAGTGATGATGTGGGGATTAATAACCTCAGATGGGGTATTTGAAGTTTGGAGGATAAGTCAAAAATTGACTGCCTAAAATTATAGCTGTTTTGTTGTGGAAGATGTTCTTCCTGTCATTGAAGAGATATCACTCAATATGGGCAGGAATTACATCTTCCAACAAGATAATGCAGTCTGCCACACAGCAAGAGCAACTAGGAGGGCCTTTAGAGTGAATGATATCAATCCAATTGATTGGCCAGCAAAGAGCCCTGACCTTAGCCCTATAGAAAATATGTGGCACCTAACAAAAAATTTAGATTACAATGGGGCACACTTTCAATCTGGGGATGAACTGTGGGAGAAAATAAAAAAAGGTTCATACCAGGCTATTGGTCAAAATCCTGACTTGCTACCAAATTTTTATGCAGGGATGGGAGGTAGGATTAGTAAATGTACTGTAAATGAGGGTTGTCATATTAAAAAATAATAAAAATATTAATCCCCAAACCATCATCTGTCCAAGTAATAATGTCTCATGCCCAAATAAGAAAAAAATCATCAAAAATGGATAATAAGAAAACAAAAACACTTATATGAAAACTTATCTAAATGATATTTAAAGAAACTCATGTATATATCAAACTTTAAACTAATATTTTATACCTGAAAAATAAAAAAAAAATCTTGTTTGCTGGTGAAAAAGATTTATAATGTTCAGCCTATCAAAATTTATGGTGTCTGGGTTTTTTTGTCGACCATTATATACCAGTAAATATTGCAGTAATAATAAGTAATGACATACAGAAATGATAAAGGGGTAATTGAAAAATGGTTGGGTTTTAAAACATATAGACATAACGAATTTTGAAAGCAATGTAAAGATAATTTGGCTCGCTACCAAATTTAGGCTATGTACCCATCAACTACACTGGCCCAGGAAAGAACAAGAGAATGAGTATCATTCAACAGATAGGGAATTATATCTCTGACGTCTCTCTCTATTGTACTGTGACCAGTGTAAATCTGATATGACCAGTCAGATATTTTTTTGGGTTATTTCTCCTAATTTGAATCTATATATTGATCTGTGATCTAGATATAGAATGGTGTCTCCTGAATGTAGCTTGGGTTTAAATTGATTGTTTTGCCATTTTGTTCTCTTATGAATGCTGTTAAACAGCTGGGTGCAACATTTGTTGTTCAATTTCTCACATTCTTGTTTGACAATGGTTGGATCTTACTCTCCATCTTTACATCTTTTTAGAACACTAGAAATTCCTGTTGTTGCGTAAAGGAGGTGCAATTTCTTGGCCAGGTTTGCCCAAATAGCCCTTAAAGATGCATGTTTCTTTTCATGGTAAATAAAATATATCAACTTGAGGATAATAGGGTTACGAGTATCAATGATGATCTTCTTTCTTTCAGTTGTCTCATCCAGTCTTCCTATTGTCACATAGATCCCATTTTTGTCCTCCAAAATATATTGTCCTTTATACAATCGTAATTCTGTGCTTTGATCTCTCTTGTGTTCAACTCATGGTCCTTTACTCTGTCACATGGTCGGGATTGAATATTTGATTTGAATCTTAGAAGCCAGGGCAGGGTCTGTCTCTTTCTTCCCCAGTCTCCCAATATTTCAAATGTGGATTCCACTGCACACATATTGATTGTGACTTTTGGCATGTCACATTTAACTTGTATTACTTTAAATGTATCCCCCTTTTCTTTCATCCTCTTCCTTGATTTCGTCAGCAAATCTGCGGGATTATCTTCTGAGCTGGTTAGATACCAG
>CAJFCJ010000075.1:0-54782 GCA_904063045.1 Dimorphilus gyrociliatus
AATTCTCCATTCAGACTGCAGTTGTTGACTTCTTTACTTTTGGATTAAAATCTTCAAGCTTTTTTCTTTCAGAAAATTCATTATTGAATTTGTTCCACTGATTAGCAATCAGTATGAGGAAGGTAGGGAAAAGCCAAAATCATTTTTATAAATTTCCAATATCCTCCTTTCTTTTTAAATTCTGAAATGTAGACCATGATATTCATGTAATATAAATGCTTGCTGCCTTTTCTAAAAACTCTGATGCAGATATTGATCTAACTTCAAATTGTTTACATAAGCCACAAGGTTGACTTTGAATTTTCTGATTTCGTTTCCTTTGCTGTCTACATATTTTTCTCTCACTTAATAATTTTTTGTAAAGTGTAATTAACTCTGCTTCTCTCTTTAACTCATCAATTGTCACATACAAAGAAGAATTTGCATGAATATTCCTATTTAATCTGTTGTAGTACAATGCCATGTTGTAGTCTTCTTAGTAACTTTTTTAATAGAATAAGAAAATCCACTATTCACTAAAATATTTTCGCCCACTTGACTACCTCCAGTGGAGATTGTTTCCAGATTATCTTCCCAGGTCCTTCGATCCAGATATGAATGATTAGAATGAAAATAGTGAAGATTTATATACTTTAATATTTGCCTCTAATATCCAATCATCATTATACAATTGCCAAACTTGGGCATTTTAATTGAATTACTCTTGTAGATTGTTACCATTCTGCTGCTATCAGGTGTGATTTTAAATGTAATGGTACCGCCAGCACTTCTCTTTTTTCGTGAAGCTACTACATAGAAATAAAATTTAATAAGCCATTTGGAGCAATAACTCCACTAAGCGCAACAATATATAATCTCTTAGAAGTAGATGGGCTACTTCAGCCTTTAAAATTGTTATACTATTCATTTACTATGTGAATTTTAATACTGTATTCCAAAAGGAATCTCAACCACTTTCAACAATTTATGGTCTACTTTAGTTATATTTTGAATAAAACTACTTTTAAACAACTTACAAACCAGTTTTACCCTTTAAAAGCGTAGGAAACAGAAATAGAACTGTTATTTCAACCTTGTCACTGTTTGGAGAGAAACTAGTTTTGTATTCTAATAAGATGGAAAGAAAACTTTTAATTATTTGCTTGATTGTTTGCCTTTCGCTTCATACTTTTTCACTAGATTGGCCAGGAAGTAACTTGATATCAATTTTGGAAGAAATTGCAAAGAGAGAGGAATTGGAAAATATGCTTCGAGATGAGTTGTTCGAAAAAGTAAGTTACATAAGTTATTGCTAACAAGAAATTTAATCTTTATTATTTACAGCGTGAAAATTGTTATCAAGCCTGCAAACATCATAAAGGAAGAGCCTTTTTTGGATGCATGAAAGATTGCAGCGATTCTAACGCTGCTGCACAAAGTTTAGAAGACGACAGTACCTAAGAAAGAACTTAATAAAATTGCATGAGATCTTATAAATAAATTAGCGTTTGCCATCAGCAACAAATGAATTTCTTTTTGAATTAGTATTGAGTAGTTCATATAGTATGAACTACTATTGAGTATACAATACTACCTTATACAGTATAATAAGCATTAACGCAAACAAGTGCACTTCAGTTCGATATAAATCATTTTTGGAAAACTGTAGATTTAACTCAATAAAGTATTCAATATGAATGTTATACTGTTAAACGCTCAATACTATTATATAATGTATATCAAAATTCAAACACTTTCAAAACTCTGCAGTATCTAATCTCTAATTGTAGACAACACTGCACTGTTAGATGTAATTTGAATAAACAAAGATAGGTGATAGATAATCAGAATTTAAAATGTGTCCTAGTGATAACAGGTTGTTTTTTGAACAAAGTAGATACTTTGTATTCAAAAGTGTTTCAATACAAAAGCATATTAATTCAAATTATTTATTGAAATGTAAATTATATCAATACTCAAGGTATAAATATAATTGTCAATGATCCTACATTTCCGTCATCAGCTATACATCCAACGAATTTTAACTGTAGATTATCATTTTCTGATAATTTCATTAATACTCCACCAGATGCATAACCAGCAAATTTATTTTGAACTAAATTATTAGATTTGAAGACACGTGACCTTTTATGTCCATTAATGTCAATGTAGATCTCAATTTTATCATTTCGTTCATCACTCGGTATATTGAATGCAATATAATATGTACCGGTAACAGCGATTCTATATGTTCCACTGTTATGCCAACTGTTTCCGGTGTCAATTATAGGAGCTTGTCGAAAAGTTACTGTTGAAGAACTCTGAGAACAATCCTCATTACTTGAAGCAATTGAAAAAACTGGTAAACTTTCATTCAACTTGAATGAACATAGATATGTTAGATGGTCAGAATTTGAATATTGACTACCTTCATATGTTTTAAGATAAATGTGTTCACCAGAAAATAACCGTTGAATAATACTCAACGATTGTATAACTGGTGTTGTAGCATTGTTAGTGATTCTGATTTGGTTATATAACTCTGAAGAACTAAAAGTAGAATCAAATCTAAGTTCAGAACGTTTTGAATTCTTAACTGCTGATCCAAAATTTACAAAATAGTAGCCATCTTCAAATACTCTAAATCTATTAGAACTTTTCGAAAAACCTCTCATTGCAATAATATTTGGTAAAGGTACTTCACTGTAAGTAGAACTGAAGGAAGTGTCACGAGATGCAAACAAATAGTTGTTAGTTTTATAGTGAAAACCTAACCAGGATGTTTCTTTTCCATTTTCACTACCAATCAGATGTGAGGAAGAATGACGCTGTAAGATATATGGTTTATTAATATTTGTTAGTAGGAATAGTCCAGTTCTGGTTGTACTATCGATTGTAGCGCTTGAATTACCATATTTAAATAAACCAATGCTGTTTCCTGTATTGTCAAGCATTAGAGAAGTTGTATCCTGGCTTTCAATTGTTGCAGTTATTGAAAAGAAATACATTCCAGATTGGCTAATTCTTAGACTATTGTCTGATTGATCGAATAAGCCATTTTCATTTATATCAACAGATGTCCAGTGCACTCGACCATAGCTGACAGTTTCAGATGTTGACAAAGAGACCATAAATGCTGGATTTTTTCCACTACCTGTTGATTCGTGTTGATCTAGTTCAATTGATTTATCTGAATACTCTAATCCATCATCTTGAATAGGCAACTTTGATGCCCAACCTGACAAATTTGGATGTAGACAAATATAGATAAAGACTGCAAAAGATTATAAAAGAGACATTTGAAAAATTGCTGGCAAATTGACAAAAAAAAAAAAAAGAAACGAGGATAAAATACTTACCAGAAGCTATCAATGAAAATTTCATATTTTCCAAGTAACTAAGGATTCTTTTACTATCAGATTTAAAATTGTTTTTTGTTTTTATATATTCTTTCATGATGAGTAACATTGTAGGCTGATTTTTTATCAGTAGTACTAACAGAATAAATATGCTATTTCCCACCTTATTTTAGATTGTGTTTCAGAGAAAAAGAAATATTTTTGCTTAATATGCAAAAAAAGTGGGTCACAAGTCTTCAGTTATTGATTTTTTTCCCATCATTTTCTAACAAAAGGATGGAGAGTTATAGGCTATAACCTTATAGAATTTTCGGCTTCGAATACCAGTTTTTATAATTTATGTAAATCAGTATATATCGAAATGTCTACACACTTTGTGCATTGCACACCTAGTCAATTAGATTTTTATTTTAAAATACTTTTTTTTATCACATGAACTTTTGTTTTGCATTTTGTTCAATAATTTCATAAGGGTCAAGGACATTTGATGACTGCTGTTCAAATACAAGTGTTCAAGTATGCACTCAGTTTTATTTGTAAATTTATGTGATTTTCCAGTTAAAATGTTTATTTATAACGATTTTAAAGGTAAGATGAAAACCTAGTTTACAAAATAAGTATCACAACTGCGATAATTGATTGATTAACTGGTTTTTCAATGATTGCACATTCATTTTAATTCGACTACTGAAAAGCTTAAAATTTTAAAATTGCTGTTGTTGTAAATGAAGGTATTCCATTATCAATGGCATCAATTTTCAATACATATATTCTCCAGAATTGATTGGACCTCTTGCTGTAATTCTTCCATTTTTATATTATTAATATCTACTGGTATTGAAAGTGAATTAATTGTGTAGTATAGCCTTCCAGCCAATGTTCAACCGTCGTTATATTTGCAAACATATGTATTTATACATTTACCATTCAATGAACAGTTTCCTTCGCATTCTGCCATCTCGTCACAGGACTGATCAATAGAGTCGTCCTTGTGAAAATTGGGTAATGAATCAGACTGCGAGTTGATTAAATCTGTCATTGTCCCCATATTTCGTTGATTTTTGGAAATTTCGAATATAAGCGCTTTGAAGATGAATTTTAATGAGTTTTTGGACTATTTGTCATCTGTTCAAAATCATAGAACACTACCAGTTTAATTGTTCTTTTTATGGATAGACGGTTAACGCCTACAGTTTTGTTGTTTTACCCTAACCCTAACCAAGCCTTGGACCCTGTATTGAGGGCTCCATTATTCCTAACCCTTGGTTTGGACCCACCTAATTACAAATCAATTGCTTAAATATTTCTCCTAACCCAATGCCAATCAAAAATCTTACCCCAAAATAACTCAACAGCCCCCGTTAAAAAGAGTATAGGTTTTTTTATAGAGTATCGTCACCAATAAAAGATTTAAATAATTGATCCTAAACATTATAGGACTTTAAAATTCTCTTGTAGTGTTCATGATCATTGTTATGATTGTAGTATCTGAAATTTTTGCAGACCAACTGCATTTTAGATCTCTTTTGAAAATGATTTTCTTCTCTGCTTCTTCTCCAACAATATTAACTTTTTTATTTGTAATTACAATTTTAATACTTTCCTTGTTGAATAATAATCTGGCACCCGTAACAATCTTTAAAGACTTGAGTCTTATAGGACCATTGGAAATGTGTTGTCCTTCTTCCAGTATAAAAATATTAGTAAACGAACGGATTTCCATACAATGTCAAGGACGATTGTTTTATCTGCATTAATCTATTATCTTTTCCTATCACGCCGAATATAATAAAGTATATTTGTCTATAAGCTTTATACAAAAATATCTATTGCGATATTGTTCATAAGGCCTATAAAAAGAGTTTCTTATGAATTTTTCCCACCATTTTTGAACCAAAATGGAAGGGTTCTAATATTTTTGGGGAATAACTTGATAAATGATTTGAAAAGAAGAATACAGTTGTAAAAAAGAAAAAGTAATAGAGATAAACATGTATTGTGACCTACTTTTTACCTAAGATATTACAAGTACTAAATAGTTAACGATTTACGAATCATAAAATCAAAAATGACGTCATGATAGTGTATAATCTATTTTGAATTGTTTTATTTAGATACTGGAAATATAGTCAAGGATATTAGTTGGGAATTGAATGGTTTCAAATCTCCTTCACCTTGAATTGAAAGTCTGGACCCTTTGTTTAATCTTACCAAACCAGATCTTGAGGATGTGTCAATGGTTGATGTTACTGTAAATCCTCTTAGAACAGCTAAAACTTCAACACCGTCAACAACAACCCTTGCTGATCCTCTAACATTAGCACCAACACCAATTGAGACATCAACATTAAAGAGACCATCCTTTTGGCTAACGTATTCCATGGTTGTTGAATTCCAAGAATTGAGTGGATCTATTGCAATGCTATCATAGTTAATTTTCGTATAAGTTGAACTAGAAAATTCGCTACTCCTATATGCGTAAAAAGCCTCAGAACTGGAATTTAAGGCCAATGCGCATAAATAAAGTTCAAGATTAGTAGATGACCTAATTTCTCCTTCGATTAAATTCAATGCTATTTCATCATTACTCTGTAAAGATACTAGGAAACCTCTTGAAAATTGATCATCATATATGTCAGTGTTTCCAACTCTTGCTAAAGTATAATTAGTGTTTCTAGAATTGATGATGACGTCTACACGAACATTTTTTGTGTATGACGTTCCGACGCCAAATTGAATGTAATATAGGTCACTGATGCCAACTCTAAAATTCTTATCAACAGCAACAACATTCCTAGCTGTACGAACGTTTGGTAGCGATATTAAACCAAGTGTTGTTACACGATTAATGGAAGTGGCGAATAACGCCGCTCCTGTATTATAATAAAATCCCGACCATGCAGTCTCCTTTCCAGCTTCTCTACTAAAATACATACCATCTGTATGAGGTGCTACATAGGGCGAAGATAGAGGTGTAAGGAAGAGAATTGTCGTTCTCGATTTCACTAAAGCCACTCTAATATTGTCGAATTTTCTTTCTTTTTTCAATCCAACTATTGTAGGCAATCCAGTCATTTTTAAATCAACAGGTGATCTAAAAGTTGCTCCAGCCGTTAGTGAGAATACATATATTCCAGATTTCTTAATTGTCAATTTATTTGTGGAGGAATTGTAGATATTCAAATTATTGAAATTTACTCTATTAAACTCAGTAAAGCTTTCCGTTCTTATGTTAGATAGGAGAAAAGCTGGCTCTAAAGTCTCAATACCAACACAAGGAGGGCCTTCGCATGGTTCCACGTCAACTTCACTTCCTACACAATCAAAACCGCCATTAGAAGGAGGAGGATTGTCGCATTCTCTAGTTCGAACTCTTGTTCCACTACCGCAAGACGGCTGGCACTGTTGCCAGGCTGACCAGCTGGACCATCCTCCCGGTATAGGACATTCAGCCTCCTCTAATGGTACACACATTCTCGTTGAACAATCTCTTACATTTAAATCTGGACTAAAGAAATATCCATTAGGACATTGCTGAGGCCATTGTTGACCGTTTACGCAATGGAAATACTGTCTGCAATCAAACTTATTCGGAAAAGTTCCATTTCTATTTGGAGGACAATCTTCCACTTGAGTTTTATAACAAGTGCCACTAAGATCATTGGCTACTGGATTACTTTCGGAACATAGCGGAAACTTTCTGGAATGTTGCAGTTGATTCTCTCCCGGACATTTAGAATCTTTCGGTTCTACACAAGTTGAATATTGGCAGTCAGTTAGAGAAATTGTAAAATGGAGGCCAGGCGGACATTGCTGGGCGTAAGATGTTCCATTAATACAATGGTAATAAATAGCGCAATTATTTGGATCGGCAAATGCTCCATCCAGTGGTTTAAAATCCTCATCCACCGGACATAGAAAACAGTTAGTTTGTCTTGCCAAAAACCCTGCAAAATGAATACCAGTTTTTATAATTAAAAACAAAATTATTATATTAATCTATTGTTTTTTACCAATTAAAAAAATAAGACAAAATGTTTTCATCTTAATTTCTGACAGAGCTCAATTAAATTTTCTTTTACTTTTATAAAACTTAAAAAATAGATTAATCAGCAAATTTTTAACAAGTTATTTTCTTATCTTCTTGTGCAGATTTAAAGAGATAAATCATTTATTATCAATGATAAAATTCTTACTTAAATATATCAGTTTTTAAAAAAATCTGATTTAGTTTTGTTTTTTTCTGTTTTTTTTCTGGTGTATCATTTTACTGATAACAGCTTTTTATCTTTTATCGATTACAAAGAAACCTATTCAAAAAATGCAATAAGTTAATATGAAAAAAAGTGTATGGTGACAGGCAATGAATCATGAATCTACTGTCAATAAATAAATTTGAAATGCCACCTCTTTTTAAGAGTATAAGTTATAAATAAGGAACTTGCCCATTAGACTTTGTAACATTCTCCAACTGCAAAGTGCCAATTGCGGGTTAAAGACAAACCTCACTAAAACAATTAATTAAAAAGTGTTATGTACAATGATTAATCTTAAATATTAAAGTCTTTCAATCTCAAACGCACTAATTAAAACCTTGTTGCCAGTAGATACTAAAAAAATATTTACCATGTAGATGGAGACAAGGACAAATACACCATTATCTCTTTTTTTTCAATGTATTGTTTCTTGCATTTGTTAATCCCCCAGATTAATGACAAGGTATTATAGTGTTTTCTTAGAAAAAAAATCAAAGTCTATATAAAGAACAAATGTCCAAAATGCTGTTTTCTTGCAGTCTTACATGATTATCTCAATGGTATGCACAACATAACTCTTAGTAATCATCATTTATCAAATCCTTTAAGGTCTATAATTGTTGGTATTCCTACAGTATTAGCATTCTTCTCTACACTATTTGCTTTGATTTTCCTTCCATATTCTAAAAATATCCCAAAGATATCATTAATTTTGCTGATGAATGTATCAATTGCTGATTTTCTAATGAGTATTGTTTATATACTATCACTCTTTACATCAATTATTGGAAAATATACATTAGGAATTGTATTTTGTCAAATTAGTGGTGTATCCTTACTTACTGGATTTACAATGTCCTTATGGTGTATAACACTAATATCTTTTGATAGATATATTGCTATCAGACATTTTGACAGGTAAATATTATAATTTTTCATTTTGGCAAACTGATTTCAATAGCTGCCTTCCTTTTTTTTAAAGATATAAAACTGTCATCACTAAGAACAGAATTATTTTCATTATCATATTTTCATGGATAGTTATCTTTACTTTTGGATTTTTAACTTTGATTAAAAGTCTCAATTTAACAACTTTTAGGTTTGTTCAGGAGCAGATATTATGCGAACCAGTTCTATCAATTAATTTACATGCATGCTTTTATATTTTAATGGGTCCATTCTTAACATCTACAGTACTGTTTATCACAACTTTTAAAGCTATTTCACTATTAAAGAGGCAACAATTGAAAATTTATTCACATAATCAAAAAAGTATAAATTCAACTTCAAAGAGAAATTTAAGAGTAATAAAACTTTTAATTTTTACAATTATTTCATTTTATATATTGTGGAGTCCTTTTAGTATTGTTGTTGCGATAAGTATATTTAATGAGAACTTCTTTAATAGAACAAAAAATCATAGATTTTATCTGACATGGATTGGAGCCCTGAATGGCTTTGTCAACAGTATAGTCTATATTTTTATATTTCCAACTGTAAAGAATAAAATTCTGGCAGTTGTTAATATTTTCATTTGTAAACAACTTAAACATTGCTAAAAAAAAGTGTGTTTTACCTTGATTGGATAACTTTTACAACAAAAATGGAGATTATTGATAATTCAAAAATTCACCAATTCAATGGTTTTCAGGTGAAATTCAAAAATCATACTCTTTTACAGATGCTTAAAGAATGAAATTTAAGAAGAAAGCCTCCGCAATTATGGTGCCTATTGTCTTTTCCATATTTTCATTTGTTTTTACAACATTCCTTCAATAAAAATTCACACTTAATTTAGTGTTGTCATACATGAGACATTTTTCAAACAATTACTCAAATTGATCAATCTCTTATTCAGTTAGTTGGAATGATATTTCAAAATGTAGTTTGCAAAGAATGACATCCATTGATGTCGGGAATGATGTTTTCCTTTGGAAGTTTGATGCCAATATTTTCTTTTCCATCGCCAAGATCCTTAAAACAGAATTGTAAAGATGAAGAGATCTCTCTAACAAAAAAAATTCAAACTACAAACATAATAAAAGAATGAAGAAAGGCCAACGTTAATGATTGATAAATTCAATTCTTGCGTAACATTCAATGCTCTGAATAGACAGAAATTTGTCATTAACAATTCAAAATTGTTCTTTGGATAGAATCTTTTAGATTTTGTGTATTTTTGAAAGTATACTTCAAAAATGTCAAACATCAAACCAAATTGAAAACATTCGTTGTGGAAATGAGCAACTATGAAAAACAATACAAATATTTTAATTAAATATATTTCACACTGTGCCCAAAAATTCCTAGTTTTACCCTGACCTTGACCTTGGTACTAATAACTTAATTTATGAATCTACATTAAATATAAATAATTTTTATAGATACTTTTAAATTTGTAATTTTTCATTACACCCACTTCAATTTTCTTGCTGAAAGATGAAGAAGAAGAAGAAGAAGAAGAAGAAGAAAAGAAAAGAGATTACACATTCATTAACATTTACTGCATTTAAATATTTACTTGTATTTGACCTTTTTTAAATTCAGAATTTGAGAATAGATTAAAGGATTAACAAAATAATTCACTGATAAAGAGATAATAAATGCCCAAATATACGTATCCTGCGTCAATATACTCTTTTCAAAACACGCCATAAGACCTAAATTAGTAAAAATATTCGTGGAATTTGTAAATAAACTGGACAAACAATATTCAAAAGAATAAAAACAAACTAAAGTATGATAAAGGAAGCCATGTAAAACAATTTGACAAAACAATAATTGCTCCCACTTTAACTACTTTTTGAATTCTTTTATTCTGTTCAATCTTTGATAGAATGAAACTTTGCTTTTGAATAAAATAGATAATTTGACAATATAATAGTGAAATTATTGCGCAATTTATCATTGTTAACAATGCGAAAATAATAAATGAATACAACCATCCGTCGGGTTTTTCATTTGTTAAATTTAGGGTAAAACAAATAGGATATCTGGCATAGTACGACTGAAAATTGGAAAAGAAAGTGTTTGTCACCATTTTGAAGTGAAATTTTTATACAGACATTAAACAAGAGATACGGTAATAAGGATAGAATGAATGATGCTAATATGGCGATTGCAATGACGAATAGTGATTGAAATTTTGTTGTATCGATAAACTTTAGTTCATATTTAACCATAGAAAACTTTTGGTATGTTATTAACAAAACAGTAATTTGCGATAGAACTGATGAGAAACTGGCCAATAGACCAGAAAATGTACATAATTTGCTGTTTTTCCATTCATCAGCTTCGTCTATAAATCTACTGGAAGCCAGTCTATCTTTTACACTTATGATTAGAAAGTAAATAAATCGGAAAAGTAGAGTAGCATTTGAAATCGATGAACGCTCTTCTTCATACTTTTTACTGATATTCCTATACAGAATACGTTCAAAACGAAGCTGATTACTGCAAAACTATTGGCGAAAACTGAAAATAACATAACGTTTTCCAAAGATTATATTTTTGATATTTAAATTTGACCTACTTTTTAAAAAATTCGAATTGATTATCTCTCCACATGAATTCTGTTCCAATTTTTTTGGTAAACATTCTTCCAAGTGAAATCTATCGACGAAACAACAATACTTGTAATTGTCGGATATTAATCTCTTTAGTGAGAAGACGTTTTCAAACGCTTTCTTTACAGGATCTTTCAATTTAAATTCAACATTGTTCATATGAAATTCTTGTAAATTTTTCAAATTTTTCAAACATTCTTCGCATAATTCGAATATTTTTGAATTTGAAATATTTAAATATTTCAATTGAATTGAATATTTGAAAATATTTGAAGAGACTCTTTGAAAGTTGTAAAATGTTAAAGTTAACCTCAAAAGTGAACTTTTAAATACACTGCCAATAATTTCACCAATTCTACTCTCTAAAAGAATGATATTTTGAAGAAGATTTAAATTTTGAAAAGTTGTTGAATCTAATGAATGAATATGATTTTTAGTTAAATTTACAACTACAACATTTAAAAGATTTCTCATAAAATTAATATTTGTTAAATTTCCATTAAAAACAACCAGTTTTGTTGTGTTGGTGCTTAGTAATAGATTAAGAGTTTTAAATGATGGAATATACAATCTAGTAAGAGGGAAGTTCATTTTTTTTATTTCTTTTAACAAAATAACTATTTTCATACGATTGTGAGAGTCTACTTTTGATTTTATTGAATCTGCAACAATGAAAATGACAACTGCAAAACTGCAAAAAAAAAGTTTTGTATTCACTGTAATACTTACAAGGAATATTTAAAGATAAATAATAATGTGGTTGCGGTAAGCTTAAAATCATTTTAAGAGCGTGTTTCATTGATTCAACATCATTACTATGCCCAATATCTATGATATTCTTCTCATTTATCTCAATTCCAGTTTTGCAATCAGTTAAATAGACGCTTTCCTTTAAATTGAAACACCTTAAAGTCACTTTCTGCTTAAAATATCATAGAAATAATTTTCTATTTCAAATAAATAATTTAATCATTGGAAAATGGAAACACAAAGTTTTTAGGCCTATATAACAACTGCAAAAATAATTTACTTCTCAACAGAAAAAAATCAGATCGATCAGAGCAATAAACATGTAAATAACTATTAATGTGCGGAACGCATTGCCCAGTTTTGCAGCTACAATCAACATTCCAAGGTTACTTAAGCCTATTTCGAAGGAATTTATTGCAAACGATATAAATTTCGCTTCGTCCCTCAACGACACTCCGGATATATTATTCTGGCAAATTGTACTAGCTTGATTGAATGTTGACAAAGTGCCGTTTAAAGATTTACAAATGTAGTAGCAATATTTTAAGAAAATAAAAATGTTTGAACACTGTGGAAATTTTTTTGGGCAGTCTGTTCAAGTTGAAAAATAAGAAAGAAATTAAAAGAAAAACAGTAATTCTAATGGGAAAAAACATTCTTATAGTGTGATCATAACAAGTTATCCATAAATCATTGGGTTTCAATCTATTCAACCAATTTTCAAGAAAATGTTCAATTCTACACTGGCTTAGTGTTGTTGAATTCTTTTTGCAGTTGATACTAAAGTATACAAATGGATCGTTTTTGGAATTATCGTCAGTCTACATATCAATTGTATTTGATAATAGTTAGAAAATAGACTGGAAACTGGTAGAGAATAATTTTTATAGTAGGCCTCTAGTCTTCCGGAAAATTCTGATTGGTTACTCTTCTTATAAATCAATTTTGAATTGGAATTTCTCAGCAAAAATTTGAAATCTTGAAAATGAGAGAAAAACTGAGGGAATTTTTTCAACTGCAACTTCAATACAAACCTTTAATACTGGAAAAGTTTGCTAATGTCTTCTTATCAAAACATTTTACACCAAACACTGTGTGATCGTTAAAACTTGGCCATCTTTTCATTTTTAAACATTCGTTTACATGTTTTACGTCGCGTTTACATCTATAAACAGATTCTCTTTCAAATTTTCCACTATTCAAGTAGAACAGAATTTGATCATCATATTTTCTAAATGGTATTGTTGATGATAATTCATTAGAGAACGTCCTTGACATTTTGCATAAAATATTGTAAGTGATTGATTCCTCTTCTAGCGAATGAAATTCAAATATTAACGGAATAAATCTTTGATTTTTAAAATATCCTGGAATTTCGAAATTTCTATCAGATTCTATTGAGACTCCATCGGTAAAAGTTGAATTGTTTCGTTCAAAGACAATTCCATTGAGTGTTGTTTCTCCTCCTTCAAATTCAAAATTTTCACCATAGCATATTGAATCTGGGCAAAATTTTAAAGATAAACTTGAATTTGTCATCATTTCTAAATAATCCAATTCTATTATGTTTCCGCAGCGTTTATGAGTAGTTTTCAACGAACAGAATGCAGTATGATTGTTGAAAATTCTTTGATAAACAGTTTTCGTATCAATTTTTAAGAAAAAATAATCTGAAAGTAATTGAAATGTTTGTTTGTTTATTTATTTATTTTTTCTCTTCATCAATCTTACATTCGACGCTTTTCATAAAGTATTTCACCTTTGTCACATACTGTATATATGAATTTAGCGACTGAAAGTGACAAACTCTACTCTCTTCTTTGCAGTACATAAAATAAACTGTATAGTCTAAATCTGGATTGTCGCTGTAGGTGTAGTCTGGTCTAATTTCAACATGAGCTTCGACTCTATACTCGTCAAACCACGATGCTGAGTATTCCTCTAAACAGAATCTTTCAACATCTCTTCTTTTCTCCAGAAGGAGCAAATACCTGTGATTATAATATTTGAAGGTAGTACTAACATAGCCAACGCAGTACTCTCTATTGCAGATTTCATGAACAAATTCCAGTTGTAGTTCGTCTATTATCTTTAACTATTAAGAAGACAAAATAACATGCTAACTATACGATTTGTGGGAGATATTTCCCACCTTTATATCTTGAACAGACTTCTTTAGAATGAGACACAAGAAACAAACGACAACACCTTTGTACTGATGATACATTTACACCTTTCCAAAGATCTTTTGGCTTTTTTTTACAAGCGAATGAAAGATTTTTAAAAAATCGTGCTTAAACGATTAAATAGACGCTCATGTTAAACAAAAAAAAACGCACATTCACCAAACTTTTGTTGAAAGAAAATTGAAACTGGAAAATGTAATTAATTTACTTTTAAAAAGGGGATTGTAATGAATTCCAGTTTATATCTCTCATGCTAAAAAAATAGATGAATTCTATTAGTCTTGAACACTTTAGGCCTAAGATTCATTACATATTCCAATTGTTCCGAAGAACAACAACTTTCTAACTATTAAACAATTTTTCAACATTCTTGCTGTGTTACCCTCCATAGATCATCTACATTTGTACACATGTGTTTACCAACCCTTCCTTTTAGGGTTAAATAGATAGTGACTCGGGACTTTTTGCCTATACTGTATATATTTTGCAGTATTTTAGGTGTAATACATAATTCAGTAATCATAAATTTAAAATTTATATTTGAAAATCTTAACCTTTATAAATAGAATGTATAAAATTTAATTTTTCAACATTCCAGCTGAATTAAATTGTTCATGTTAATTATAAAAAATTCTTGTGTATTAAGTTCATAGACTTTCAACTGCAAATGAAAGGACTTTTGTTATTTTACTATAGAATATTAAAGCACAATCTTCTAAAAAATTGATAAAATACGGACAATTGTTGTAGAGCTTGTTCTCTCCTTCTCTGAGATGATTATTACTCTTCATTTAAATCTAATCTTTGCACTTCTTCTATTGAACATCAGCATTAGTAGTAATTCCTCCATCAACACGCATAAAACTGTGAATATCGCTCTGAATCAAGTTTCCTATTCATCTAGCGAAAATGGTAATAATAGGAAAGAATTGGCATTTGATGGGAGCTTTCATCAATATTCATGCTTTAGGTCTGCTACTAATCCTTTGGTAATTGAATGGTGGATGATAATATTTTCAAACAGCTATTTTATAAGGACAATCAGAATTTTAAATACAAAAGGTCATTCAATGTCAAATATTGTATTTTTGACTAGCATTGAAGATACCAATCCTAATAACTTTAATTCTTTCACACTATGCAATCGGGGTTCAGTTAGATCAATGAAATCCCTAACTGTTGATTGTTTGAATGGACCGCAATATTCAGAATTGACTACTGTTAAATTTGAATGAGCCAATAAGGAATTGGTTATTTGCGAAATCGAAATTTGGACAATGAGAGATATCAATAGGAATAAATTCAATATATTATCATCAGGCAGCAGGCAACAATCTGCAAATGACGGGTGGAGTTTCTCTAAATGGGAGGATCCGTACTGTTCATGGACAAAGGAAATTGTTCCCAGTTGGTGGGCAATAGACTTGGAAATATAGAGTGAAATATACGCAGTTTCATTGGTGAATAGAATCATTGCTATATCCCGTCTAAGCCATTTAAAAATATTAATATCAAACAATCAATTTGTAAATCCTCCCTGGGAACCAGAAATATTATGCAATACAACAGTCGATGCTACTTTGTACATGACTAGACGTTGTCCTAAGTATACAATTGGTCAATACCTGGCCCTATTCAAGCCAACTTCTATACCACATCCGGGAATGAAATTGCGCAATACAGGAGAAAAACACTATTAGTAGAGGTAAAGGGTGTCCTTCTGTCGAAATCTTGTAAAGATCAAGCTATAAAATTAGTTACATTTCATACTTAGTATTTGCTGGATAACATAAATACTTGTCGTCAATAACGTATTTGTCGATTGAGAACAATCCTGAGATTGCCAAGAGTAGCAGACAATATAATATAATTGATATTCTCCAGTTCTTCATCGAGATATTTGTGAATGGCCTACAAACTGCAAAGAATCTGTCCACAGCCATCATCAACAGTATACCTACAGACATCCAGGGAAATATTGTTTGTAAAAATGTAATAACACTGCAAATAATTCTGTTTGTTACAGGTAAAAGACGATTTTGTATATCTGCATGATAGGCCAGAGGCAGAGAGATGGTAGAAGCAAAGAGATCAACCAATGAAAGATATTTCAATAAAAATCCATGTTGATTTGAGTATGTGGATGATTTGTTAAAAACAAGAAAATTAATAATGTTTCCAACTATACCATATGATATAATTAATCCATAAATAAGGGATACAACAATAGATTGTTTTCCATTTTAAAGAATGAACTATACAATTAAAAAAATGGTCAAATGACGTTCTGTTAATAGTAGCATTCATCCTTATGATTCCTGTTATGTAATTTTTATCCCTTTATACAGTATCCAAGAAATTAGCAGAAAATATACACCAAAGTATGCATTTACTGTCTATCAGATATCATAAGACAAATGGTCCAACAAAAAAAAAATCAAATGTATATCTCAAAATTGCCTCATTCTACTCTTCTCTTCTTTATTACAGTTTATTAGTCTGAAATGGAGAAGACAACAAGCTTTTTCAATATTAAAAATACATGTAATAATAATGTATAATATATCAAAAAACAGAAAACACATACACACACACTATCTCATAATTAAACCATCTCAAAATAATTTATTTTGGTGTTTTCACCTGAAAGAAAAAATCAAGAAAAGAAACAAAATCTTCGTATCTTTATTAGAAATTTTAATAGGCTTTATGGAAGGATGATTAGATTCGAAAATCAAATGGCTAGTTCAGATCAAATGTCACGTGGTTTTATTGAACGAATTCCGGACAATTCTAGAACCAGATTTACATTGAATGGTGGACATAAGTTAACAATTGGCCTATCTACGTATCTTTTGGTTTTTAAATTGAATAGTAGCCTGCCAATTCTGTTTCTTTTCGCTTCTCCTTGCCCAACTAGAAAAGGTCTTCTCAATCCCAGATAGATACTAATTAAACTCATCATTAACTGTTGATAAAAACGGGTCACGTGATAGAGACATATCTTAACTTTTATTTTTATAAAATACCACTCAGGCCACGCCACTACCTCTCCATCTCAATTAAAGAAACAAAAGTGTTGTTCGAAAGCCGTAAAACTATATTCAATTTCTATTGTGAACTAATTTGCGTAATGTTAGAGACTTTTCGCCTAATTCCATTTTTTTATTGAAATAATATTTAAACAGGTATTACCCATAACAATATGAGAATTAACTATTTAATAAATGTAAATATTCTAATGAAAAATGTATATAGAAGGTAAATTTCGACATAGAATTAGAATATTTGTTTCTATTTGCTAAATAATAATAAATTATCCTATTCAAACAACGCTTTAATCAAGAATTTGTATTTAAATGTAAAAAGACTCTATTTCTTTTTTATCAGTTTATCTTAAAGCAATTCATCAATCAATTCTAAATGGAATTCTTACAAATTCTACTATTTTTTTATTTCCTTTCAGATATTATCTATTCATTCAACTTTTGTAAATATAATCCAATTGGAATTCACGATGAACACAAATTTCCTAATTCGTCATTCAGTGCTCACGGTACTTACTCTTCACACAAGCCTGAATATGCAAGAATTGAGGAAACAACTGGAATAAATTGGCACACTTTGGATTATACTAATGGTTGGGTTATGGTTAATTTAGGTCGTAATTACCAGAAATATCCATGGAATAACGAAATAAGATTAAATACATTTCTTTAACTAGGTCAGCGCTATGATATTTATGGACTAGACTTATTAGGAGGCTATCATATAGCAGATAAGTATATCTCTCTCTATTTTACATCGACGTTTACTATATCGTACGGAATGGAAAAGAATTCCCTAACGTCACTCAGAACCAATAGCTCGACACACGTAAAAAAATATACCAGTTTTTATATACATTTTTCTCACAATTTTCATAATTATTAAAGGTATTTGACGGGCTTTTGGACTCAGAGTATAATACTACTAAAAGAATATATTTTCCTAGTAAAATTACAACTCAATTCTTCAAATTCCATCCAAAAGGTGGATTTTATGGAGCTGTTAATATTGAACTTTATGGATGTAGTAAGTTACTTTATCTAATTAATTTAATTCATTGATCATTACTTTTTTCATTCCAATTTATAACAATTTCAAGATTTTACAGTCACATCAATCCTAATACAATAGTAGAAATTTTAGAACACAGTTGACTAATCATCGTAAAATAACTCGCAAAAGTACAATTTACTCATATCAATAGATTTTTCAACAAATATATGAATGTCAAGGACATCCGTTATACTTGTATCGAGATCTTTGCAGTGGAAATAATACAACAGAAATGAAGTCTTATCAATAAATTTTTCCAGTAGGCATTCTTTCATTTTCTCATTACCAGTTTTCTCCATCAAATAAGTTGTGTATACATCGAAATTGGCAGTCAATTGATGGGTTTTCTTGAAAGCTAGTACAAGATTGGATGTATTTAGCAATGCTTGTTTTCGATTCATCAATTTATAGTTAAATGTTGTTCTCTGAGATTTGATGGCGATACACGTGTTCAACAATCCATCGGAAATATCATAATCTTTTTCAATGGCGCAATTTTTCGAATGTAGATTTCTTCCCTCTGCAAAACGTTTCTCAGTTTGCAAATTTTTCGCCATTTTTAAATATAATGTATACAAACCTTTATCTGATATTTGAACCAGATTTGAGATATCCTCCATGGAGTTTTTTAACAGAATCTGCCTTATGTCTAAGGGTGTTGATGATGGTATTCTTATCAGAATGTTCTGACCATAGGCTCTACCTGAACCAAATTGTATCTCATTATTGGACCATGAAAGCCAAAAATGGTTCCATTTATTACAGTTGACTAGGGATGAATATGACCCAAATTCGAACATTTCTCCAGCAACATGTACAGAGGAGCTTTCTATATTATTCAAAACAGTGTCAAGTCTTAATTCAACTTGCTTTGTTGTTTCATTCTTAAAGCTGATAACTAGAGATGAGCAATCCTTCGAATTTCCCATACTATTACCTTTGACCTTGAACTTAACAGACTTGGCATAACTGTGAAGATGAGGAGGTAGTTGATAGACAACATCATTGATAAATTGTATATTATAAATATTCCCATCCATCTCTAAAAATGAAAACTGGTAGAAATAGATAAAAAACAGAATTGAAATCAAACTTTTAGCAAAAACTTTAAAAAATTTAAATCCAATGTCAATAGTTGTATACATTTCTTTAATAATAGCTTTAACTGAATATTCAATAGTTGGTCTATGAGTATAGTTGAAGCAATGATAATAGTTATCTTCCGGAAGATTGTCCAACGTGTCGATAAAACCTGAACTCCATTCAATTTCCATCTTCTTGACAAAATGAGGATAATTAAACCTAAAATTGGCACATTGCCAAAGCTTAAATTAATAACATTATATTTGATTTATGTCTTGAGGTAAGACAATAACATAGAATTTATATACTGTATATATTACCTGTTGCTATAACAATACTGGACTGGTTGAACAGGAAACGCAAATGTAATCATAATATATTGATTAAGACAATCCTGCGTACCAACACGATTATTTGGTCCACAATTTGATGCCCAATCATGACTAAAAACTCTATCAATTGCTCTGGTACATTCATAGTTAATATGAGTATTAGACTGTTCACATGTGGCTCCTAGTTCAAGACCAGCTATATTGATTAGATGATCTTCAACAGTATTTGTTATATCTGAATATGAATATGTATTGTCAATAAAATTTAAAAATTGATAAGTACTCAACCTTCATCATAACTGTATGCAAAAATTGTATTATAACCAATATTAATGGCTGCTGGATTCCAACTTTTAGCTTTAAATTTGATGATGTTAATATTGAGACCGACTCCCTCCTCTAATAGGATACAATCTGTATCAATATTTATATGATAGGTCTTTGAATAAGAATCGATATTAATTTCGATTGCTGTCAGCTGGAATTCTTCTGAAACAATTCGTTGAATAAAGCAAATTTCAGCAATATTGTATTGTTTTTTAAATGTTATATCAATCCATTTCTGTTGGCAAGCATTAATGGGACAACTTGGGGCCCAGTCATCAATGTTCACCCATTCCGGTTCTAAAACATTTTCGCATCTATAATTAAATGATGCTAATGGTGTATGTTCATCAGAAGCCTGACACGTTGCGCCATTCACCTTCGAAGCAACATTTATAAGCTTCCGGTCTTGAATAAAAAGATAAAGAATAAAATCCCATTTGTAAGAAGTATCTGCAATACCTACCTTGTTTTAAGCCTACAATCAACCTGCAAAATATTATATATACATATGCTTTTATACTGATGGAACTCAATTTCATGTTGAAAGTCGAAATACAGTTTTGTCTGACAAAGGACTCCACATTAAATTACACGTATATATATATATATATATACAGTATATCATTGCCGCCGGTTTATGAACAAATGTTCATTTTAATAACAATACATCAAAATAGTTAATTATTTAATGTCACGTGATATAAATGTAAAATTGAAACTATGACTTATGTGGTGAGTCAAACTTTGAATTTTTTAATTGAATACCATTTGTTGAAGCCTATGAATAATAAAAGAGAACCTTTTTACTGCATATGCTTTAAATTTTTCATTACGTAATATTAAACTTTGCAAAAATTTAACAATTAATAAATTTAATCAAAAATTATCAATTATTATTAAATTAGTAGGCTTATTTGGTGGTTTGGTGTACAGCTAGGAATCTTATCGCGGAAGGCTTATCGTCTCATGTATGAAAGTTAAATACGAAGGATGACGCTGTTTCGATTTTGAATATTCAATTAATTTTTTAAAAATCGATATTGTAATGAATCTCTTATAAACAATCTAATAAATTAACTTTTGAACATTTGTTAACAGTTCTAGTACTTGAATTGGAGAAGATTAGAAGATTAAAGATGAAAAGCATGCTCTTCTCTATCATTTTACTAGTTTATTGATTGATAACATGTACTGTTTATATTCGATTACGTCACGCTTTCTCCCTCTGAGAACCTTGATATTCAATTTCCGTTAGCGACAGTCAAGCTAGTTTGTGTAACTAGTAGAGTAATCTTTAACCTTCACTTTAACCTTGAAAATTTAAACACAACAAAAAGGTAACTTGCAATTTATTTAAATTACTCAGCCATAGTGTTTGTTTTAAAGCATTTAATGATTAGGAGATTAATAGAATATTTCTTGTTTTAGCTATAGTATTTTAGCAGAGATGAGTTGCAGAACAGCCGAAATTTATCTTTGATCTTTTCTTCCATCAAAACAGACTTAAAATCTCAGTAACATGATCTCCGTACTTCCATAGTACATCTCTCAAGCTATTTATTTTAAGAGGCGTAGATTATCCCCAACTGTTGCTATCAACATTGAACAATGGAATTAATGACTAATTAAAAGATAAAAGAAAGCAAATGTTGATTATGGAAATATTAATAATAATAATAATAAGTTTCTAAAGCACTTATTGACTAATTAATTATTCAAGGTGAGCTCTATATAAGAGAGAGATATTAGTTCCAGTTGTAGAATCTGTTAATCATGTTAAAAGTACTCCTACTGCTGATCGAAGTTATATATTCCACTGAAATTACTACACTAACAACCACAAAAGGCTATATTGAAAAGTCGTGTTAGCATCATTTTTTGTCGTTGAACAATTCCAGGCGTCTCTTTTTGATTTAATGCTAAAAGTTTTTTTACAGTATGTTCCACCTACACCAAACACTTTAACCAGAGTTATTCTTATAAGAAAGTCAATTTAGTACTCGACACAGAAGACTTTGATGAATGCCTTCATAGTTGTAACTCTCAAAGTATTTGCACAAGCTTTGAATTCAACAAACTGACTGGAAAATGCGTTAAAAATGTATTTGGATCCCAAGGAAAGAGTCTGCAAAAAGCTGAAGGTTTTACCTATTATTCAAAAATAATTAATGCAGGTAACATCTTCACAAACGTAACACCAAAAGAATGGTGGATTTCAATTTTTCAATTATCTCCTTTAGATTGTGATAACTGGTTGAAAAGTGACGGTAAAATAATTGACACTTGTGGATGTGGAATAGAATCTGTGAGTGCTGCTGATGAGGAAAGGTGTAAACAACTTTGTGAACAGAATAGCCAATGCACAGCTGTAAATTATTTCTCTAGTCAATCAATAAACTGTCATCTTCGGAGGAGTGTCTGTCGATGCATCTTTGTCAGTCTATAGTCAAGGACATATAATACATAGACCGCTTTGTCTGAGTAAGTTCAAATTGATTGTCTATCCTTTTAGACTAAAATTACAAATTGAATTTCCTTTATTTTTTACAGCCATGTTTTACTTGTCCATAAGTAATATTTGCCACTCTAACACATCCTCAATTAACCATTATGCCACATCTCTTGGTGATACGAACACTCAATGTGCGGACAACGCTAAAAGTGTTCCATTATTTTCAAAGATAATATTAACAGCCTCTGACAAGTTTATTAAAAAAACCGAAATTGAAATCGCCATTTTTACGAAGGGAAATAATGAAGATTGTGAGAATACCATTGTTTCTCTTAAACAGAAACCACACGAGAAGCTATGCTCGATTACTGAAGTTTTGAGTAATTTGTGTAAATTCTTGTGTTCTGGTAGCAATTTTGAAACAATTATTATTACTAACTTGACACCAAATATAAAATATTGTGAAATTGAAGTGTCATCTGAAGGTAAACTGGTAAATGTCTGTATTTAAGATAGATAGATAGATAGAGAGAGAGAGAGAGAAGAGAGAGGATGGCTATCTCTGTTATTATGGTAATATGAATTCAGCATTGAAATAGAAATAAAAATTAAAAGCTTGCAAAAGAAGTACATTGCAGTTTTTGTCTTTTCAGCATTTAATTTATCCTTCGTCGTATCATTCAATTCCCTCGCGTTCACCATTTTTTAGAATCCTTTCCCTTAGATGATCATTTTCAAATCCAATTATGGACGCGGTCTATTTAGCAATTTGTTACATTCATTTATAATCGATTAATGATATTTAGTTATGTAAAGTTTTCAAAATGGCGTCTATCACCACCAGTGACGACATTACTATTCTCTTGATAAGGAATTAAGAGAGAAGAAGGGATAAATGTCGGGTAAGAACAAAAAAAAGTATTGCTCCCACTGGGGGTCGAACCCAGGACATTCGCGTTATTAGCACGACGCTCTAACCAACTGAGCTATGGAAGCTTCTATAAAATAATATCAATTTAACTAGCAATTCAAAGCAAATCATCAAATATTTTATTATTTTGATAATTAGATAAATTCTCTTGAAATTTTATTCAATGTTAGATCTTGATGAACTGAACCACTGTACAAAAATTGAGCCAATCGGCCAAGCAATTCAGGAGCTATGAAGGTTTGAAGTTGACGGTGGTTTGTGTCAAGCTGCCTCTCACTAACATTCTAAAACCTACATTCTACGTTAATTAGAGGGCAACCTATTCAAGTAACTGGAGGTATAGCAATTAATTAATAACTATGCATAAACAGGTATCACAGGAAGAGCTAGATTGGATTCTTTGTTCCTTCCTATGTACAAACCCTGGGATATCTGTACACTTCAAAGTAGTGGCGCTTCTCCAACTGCAAAGTGGAGATTGATGATGATTTTGATGATCTGAAAAGTACAAACAACATTAAATTAAGGAATATAACTGACGAGGAAAGAAGTCAAACTTGTATTGATATCAGTAGCAATTTTGATTTTAGTCTCAGAATTTCTTCGCCTTCTGTCGATTCCAATTTCAAAAATGTTAGAATATTAATAAAAGGTAAAAATCTGCTGTTATATTGATGTTAGAGGTGAAATACCAAAATTGTGGTGTTACTGCCTATATTCAAATTGATTTACAAATTGAACCAGTTTTTAATGATCGTCATTACAGCTGCTTGCTGATTGGTGGGGTTAATAGTCAGATGTGCCAGTATTCGTGAAATGGCGGAGAAGGCTACTGCCGAGCTGTCTATATTAAAGGTTATGGATCAGATGAAGACAATATATCTTCATAGTTTGTACATTAATAGTTTACAAATTAGCATTAATTTTCATCTTTCTTTTTCCTTTTGTCATGCATTCTTTACATATTACATTATCAGCAATCAATTGACAATAATCTTTAGATATGTCGATCAGTTTATCAGTTGATCCCGAGTTCGGTGACACCACGTAGTTTCCTTGTATCAGTTTTCCTTTTTGAGATTATTTTAGGCCTGGAATATGTGTTTGTAGAATTGTAGAGTTATTGACATCCAATAAAAATTGATTAACTATCACTGCCATATTCATTTTTTTTTTACATTCATGACTGAATTATTCGTTCAATTGAACAATGACAACTAAATTTTTCATTGCTAACAAGCTAAAAGAGAGAAAGAGAGAGAATGTTAAAAAATTGAAAAGTTTTTCTAAGCAGCAATTGAACCATACATTCCAGATAGGATGCAAAGTTCTATTTTTCTATGAATCCTCAATTTTATAGTTACTGATGCAACTGTAAAAATGAGATCATTCCTCATCTGATAGCAGAAATCTACTGACTGATAGGAAAAGTTCTGACATCTTTACCAATTATCTCCATTTTCTCTTCAGCATAAGAAAGAGTAGCGTGAAATAGAAATTGAGCATTTTCGCATATTTCCGCTGATAAGATAAGTTATTGAAGCAGTATTTTCCAACTTGGTTTTATTGCTTTAAAAGAGAAAACAATGATGATGACTTTAGTACAAATCTATAAAAAAGACCATCAAGTTACAATTCACAGCAATTTTTAAGTTTATTTACTTTTGCATAACAAATGTCGTGTTCTATGGGAAAACTTTCATTATGTTCTTCTATAAAAGTCTTTAGCATTCCAATAACAGTTGTATTATGATTGAAAACGGCTCATTTTTTGGTATTTTATCCTAACCTAATCTCCCAATCCCTGTCAAAACTAGCATGCTAGAAAACTCTTGAAAATCACAATTACAAAGGCACCTAAGGATTAATTATGTTAATAGTAAAACAACGTTTTCTCTATATTCCTTTGCTGCTTATTTCTCTTTCTATCTTTTACAGACCATTGTTGGTTTCCAACTTGTCAGACTCTATTTACAGCTTCTCTACTTTCAGTTTATGTATCGCAGACCATAGCTATTTTAACACTATACCAGTCTAAGACGTATAAAAGCAACTGAAGAGCTACAAGTGCTCTGAATATTTGTGCATTTTTGCTGTCATTCTCTTCCTTGATGGTTTATTTTCATTTGTTTGTTTTATCTACAAACTCGTATTATTGTTTCACTGATCATTTATCTCTTTTGCGGGTGAGTTTTGTCCAAGGTTTGTATTTTCTTGTAGGAATTCAGTAAAATATATCACAGACGTAGAATCTATAGGAAGAAACCTAATTTAAATGATAAAATACTTGTAAATGTTTTGTGTCGAGGATAGATGCTATTGATTCTGATTCTGGATTAAAAGGAAGGATGCTTTTTAAGATTGAACAATATGAAAACTTGAGTATATTTGGTGTGAATGAAAATTATATATACAAATTATATTATAAGAGCTAAACTGTGAGCTGTAAGATTCATTTTGATTGGCTTTTCTTTGAAGGGTGAAGGGTTTGCAATTTTTCAATGGTTTTAAAGTAATTGGTGTAATTGATTAATCATTTTGAATTTTCAAATCGTAATTTGAAATCGGCAACTATATAACACAAGTTGACAAAATGTTAATGAAATAAATGAGAAAATTGTTTGCTTGTTTAAATAAATCCGAAGAGACACTTACAGTATTTTTTATAAAAAATTTTTGTATCGTCAGCAATAAAGGCGGTAGGACTACCATCATTCATTTCGTATTTAAGTGAACACTTTGATTTGTTCTTGTAAAGTTCAAATCCTCTATAGACAAATATTGATACAATGAAGAAGAGAGAGAGAAAAAACAAACAAGCGCGCAATTTGTGATTATATTACAAATATTCCTACAAATTTCAATATTGAAAGGATAATCGTCAATTGATTTTAATTGTAAAATACTCATTAAAGTTGTTGTAAAATTATCCATTTGAAAATAAATATTATCTGTAAAATGTTTTCAAGTTTAAATTGAGTTCTATGTATTTAGACATACCTTTATGCACTGAAAATACCTTCTAATGTTCTATTTCCAATTGCTATTTCCTTTTCAAAATAACTAACATTAGTGTTATTTATAAATGTTGACCCTTGGTCTTTTCTCTTGTTCTTTAAGTTGCATTTTCGATTAAGTATAAAATAATTAAATGACCTTGAAAAATAATAAATCCAATATTTAAATATGTATTACAGCTTTTCAAAAAATCTTACTTGCCTTCATTCGATATATCGCATGCCATCTTACATGCATCGACACCAAAATCATTGTAAATTACACTTAGAATATTATGATTTTTCATCTTTACATTCTCCATTTTTAATATGAAAAAGCTTTAAAAGACATTTTTATACTAAATAAAGAAATATAACTGATAAAAACTCACTATTATTTTCAGATAAACTTGTTTGTAATACAATGAGAATAATACCAAACAGCAGCATCTTTGCCAACATACCTGGAATTTTAAATTGCAAATGTACAAATATTACAAAACAACTAACACACACTGTTTTACAACAACAAAAACCAGTGTTCCCTCAGAATTTGCTAGAGAACATGTCCTTCTACCATTTACAAATATATGATTAAGGATAGATATAAAAGTGATTATTTAATGATTGAAAAATGCCAATTAAAATTAATTCAAGTTGTCTGCTAAAACCTTGTCTTTAGATGTATGTCTATGAGAAAATTTGTAATGCATTAAAATCTTCATCAAATTATTTGGAATGCATTGAACTGAGATGTAATGTCTCACAAGAATGTGGTGGTATATAGCAATTATAATGGATTCATAACTTGGAATTTAAACAAAGATTCTCTTCATCATAATAAATTGAAAGGAATTCGCAAAAGACAACAATTTATTCTCAATAAAACCTTTATCAATAAGCATTTCTGAATATGAATTTAATGATTTTGAAGAGTTTCTTTTATCTATTATACAAAGAATGGTTGTAAATTTCAAACAGCTGCTGCCAGGTCAATCAGAATGAAAATCAGCAATGAGACTGAAGAACCAAAACTAGAAGTTGCAAGGCTTATCGAGTTACTACAATTAGGTATAGAAGATGATGTTGGCAAAAAACACCAACAGTTCCAACAAGTTCTTGACTACATAACAAGACACTTTAACAAGGCATAGCAAGCATATCAACTTGGCTAATGAATTAGGAATTGACTCAAGTATGTCAACACATCAACATTTATTTTCATCATGGCTAAAAACTCCAACCAAAATGCTGATTAACATTGCATTTCCAACAATAATTATTATTTGAACTTCATTCATATTATGGCTCGCATATAAAAGAAAATGCAGCAAACTTACTAGGAAAAGACTTTGGAAATACTTAGAAAGAAAGCCCAACCAACAGCTCCAGGTATACAACAAGAGGAATTACAGATCCCAACATTTTATACTATTTTATAGGAATTATAATGGTGCAACTTTAGAAAGACTTTTATTTCGTAGAGTTAACTTTAAAAGGAAATGTGTCAAAGTTGTTTTTCTTAACTATTAAAGACTACATAAAGAATTGCGAAATTTTGTAAGCAATTAAGAGCACCAAGCGATAAATATTTGTTGTCAAAACACCTCACCCTACCCTACCAATACAAAGAATTGCTATGGAATGAATGTATATATTATATACATATTTATCTGAATACAATAAAGTCTGTTATTATGGTGTTACAGTAATTATTTACTTATTAAATGAAACTGATGTTGACAAGGTTAAAATAGAAAACTAACAAACAAACAGAGGATTCAGAAATCAGACATAAAAAAAAATCATTTTTTGTATGTTTTGCTATCCAACATTTCATTAGTTAAACAAGAAATATTTTGGAGTTTTAATTCAACCAATATAACTTTTAGCTGTTCAAGATCTTTGGAAATATCCGACGAAAAGATAAACTCTTCCAAACGATCTATTCTATTATTTAGCTCTAAAAATTTATAGTTAATTAGGATGATTGATTGATTGATTGCCTTTTATAAAACAAACCTGTAAATTTATTAACATGTTCACTCTTGAGATTTTCTTTAGCGCCAATATCCTTAGAGAACATTTTGCAGATAGATTTCGTGATGTATTCGAACACTTTGTGATCTTCTGCCAACATTGTTGGATCAAGCTTTACAATAGCTAAAAATTCATTTAAAGTAGTAATAAAGATATTCAATACAAGATAAATCATGATAGATGCGTATGATATAATGTATATTTTGGCGGTAAAACCACCATTTTCAGACAGTATTTCAAAGTCTAAATGACCAAAAATTGTTATCAACAGTGAATAGCACGTGTATTTAAAACTTTTATAGCTTTCTGTAAATTTTCCAAGGCTAATGTAGCCCCAACAAGCGTAGCCAATCAGAACAATACAACAGCAAAATCCTAATGATATTAATTCACCACTTGCTTTCTTAATTGAACTTACAAGGACTGATATTGTTCTTGATATTTTCAATAAACTTAACACATAGAGTTGGCCAAAAAATCCGCAAAATGCAATAAATATTATAAAGAATTCATTGACAGTAAAAAATAACGATAGGTCAATGTATTCGTGTCTGAAATTCATAACGTATTCTACAGCTTTCACTCCAATTATTGTCCTCCAGATGTATAATACAACTGCCCAAATGAAGCATACCAACGAAAGGATTAACAGTAAATTAGGCATCTTTGCGTACTTTTTATAATGATAAATGCTTTGAATGACTAAGGATAGCCATGTTAGAACTGACAAACCTTCAAACACAAGTCTAACTAGACCACCGGCTCCTGTATATCTATACAAGTTTAAAGAATCACTTCTAACTGTTGTTATTATGCCGCCAAAAGGTTTGAATTCAAATGACCAAACAGCCTGAGAAACTGTTTCCTGATTCAATATAGTTACTTCCAATTGAATGTGACGCGTTTGACGGTCTAGCCAACCGAAATTTTTCAATTCAAATATAATATTCAAAGCTTTGTCAGCCATTTGTCCTAATGAAATTAAATAGCCTCTCTCCTGTACTGAGTATAAGAAAGCGCTGTGCGTTGTATTTACATTGAAACGATCCCAATTGACAGAAAAATTCCCAGTACTACTAGCAGAATTTGAATAGTATCCAAAACATTTGTAGCTTTTCAATAGTATTTTCATACTTGCAATAGTTTCGCATTGGTGTTTTTTAACTCTCTTCTGAAAGAGTCTGACTGATGAAAATCTCATATGATTCAATTCAGCCGTATACTTTAAATCGTACGTAGATAGATTCTTATTATTATAATGGGTTTTTGGATAGAGTTGGGGAATTGCGTTCTTTTCCATCCAATTCCAAAATTGTTCATAGTTCTTTACCACATGGATTTTTGATATGACATTCGCTATTGATCTATTCTGATAATAAATCATTGGATTACGATTGCTATAGCAGATAAACGTAATAAAGATTAAAAAGATTGCGTGGAGGAGAATATCTCTTATCATATTAAACATCTTCCCTTCCAATTGTCTCTCTTCCTTTGCCTTATCATATTTGTCTGCCGCCTTCTTTAAAAGTTCTTGAATATTCAATTCTGTTATAAAAAAATAAAATTAATGTCGTCTATTATCTAATCTATTCAGTTAATTCAATGTTCTCTTGCCTTTTGGAATGTGAGACAGATTGTTCGTTTCCAACTTTCTCATGTCTCCAATATCGTTTTCATACTGAGTTAGGGCAGCATCTTTCTTAAACAAAAACGTCAGCAGAAATACAACAAATATTACTTTGATTGGTTGAACTAAAACGATGCTTTGTAAGAATGATAAAAGGAACGATATCAACCATTGTAGTGATTTCTCCTGTCCCCATTGTATAGAATATAAAATTGTAAAAAATGCCGCTACGATTGTCGTTAAAATTGCCACAATCCATCCCAAAGGAACGGTATACTTTTTCCATTTTTTCGAACTAAAGAGTACTGTAATCAGAACCAGTCCAGGAAATACAACAACGCTACTCGCCAAACCAACATATAATTCATAGACAGTAAAAGTAACCGGACCGAATGACAATCCAACGTGACCTTTAGCCTCTCCAGAATTTTTGTAAAACATACAACTGGCAATCATTGACAAAAATAGAGCAACAAAGCAAACTGTTAATCTTTGAAATCTTGTAAATTGAGATTTAGATCTTTTCGCTCCAACCGACACCCATAAATGATCATTTGTTAATCTTTGCCTTAAATTTCTCTTAAATAATTCATCTACATTCATTATTTCCTCGTTTCTTCTCGCAATGAGAACTCTTTCTACTTGACAATCGGCGTGTATAGGCGACAACCATTGATCGCAATCAAAATTATACCAAGCATTTGCAACTTTATCAATGATGATTATCCTTGATAAGAACCAAGGATCGTACTCTTTCGCTGAATTGTTATCTTTCTCAAGGGAGACTTTAATACAGATGATTGATCCAATAGCACTATTTGTTGTCATAATAAATGATCTTACACTTCCCGCGTTAAAGGAGACCACTTCCTGCGAAATTAATATCCTATTTCCGGTAATACTTTGACTCCCATAGCATGTTAAAGCCACTTTGGACTTGGTACCACCTTTCCTCTGATTTCCGGTGTAGACGTGTACTTCGTATTCATTTGTATCCTTTTTATAATTGTCCAATAATGGTAAAGGAGTCCAACGTAGCTTATCTCTTTTATCCAATCTTCTTACTAGTAACGCAAGAGGAATGAACAGAACAAACAACGAACATATTGTTCCAAAGACAGCTGCATTATTTGCCAATTTATTTGTAAAGTCGTTGAATATTGTATAAAAATCTATAAGATTTGGCGCCAATTCTAATTCGGCACCCAAACTCCCAAACAGATTGCTTGTAAATTTTGTTTTCGACGCTGTCGTCTCTTCGTTGACTTTACACGAATCGCTTTCTTGCCAAACATTCCCGTTCCACAATTTACACAATGGATAAGACATTTGAATACTATAATTGAGTATTTGCTTTGAGCAGTTGGAACACGAAACAACGGCAAAAACTGTTTGATTTACTTCCGGTCTAAGCATAATTGTTCTTCTATACTCGTTGCAATCTTCTTCTTGATCAAAATTAAATGAACACGTCTTATTCAAATTTGGTAAGATATATGACGCATTATTCATTTCTCTATTTGGTTTTAGATTATAACCAATGAGCACTGAGATTGCATCATCGCTATTTAAATTAAACGTCAGTATTAGAGCGTTCCTTGTCGCATTTAGAGTATGAATGGCTGACTGATTTGTTGTGTTTACGTATTGAAAACCTTTATAAGGATTCTTCATATTTAAACTAAGAGAGTAATTAGTTTGGGGAATATGGATACTTCTCTTCTTTCTTCTCTCTTCAATCTTTAATATTGAATTACAAGGCCGAATTTGGAATTCGGCAATGGATGACGTAACATTCAAAGCAGATTTATCCCACATATAAGGATTAATACCTGATATTAATAATGTTCTTGTAATACAAGAATGATTGCCATTTTCAAAGGAATTTAATTTTACTGATCCAAATTTTGACGTATCGCTATCATTGTATTTAATATTCATTGAAGATATTTTCTCAATAGTGATGCTCATTTTTTCAAATTTAACATTTAAAGCTTGCTCATCCACTCTCTGTTCTAATAGCAATTCATCACTGACATTATGAATGATCTTGACAACATTTGTCATCACATTTCTCAGTTTGTCATTACTACTATTATTGAAAGTTGTTTTTGTTAGATTTGTTGCAATTTTCGAATCATCATCATCATCATTTGAGATTATATCGCAAAAGAATAAAGTTGATGATGAATTATTAACATTCATAAGGCTAATGATCTCCTCTTTATCTTGTACATCTTCCTTATAACTATCAGCTGCAGTAGTTGTTAGAATGGATGTTTCTAGTAGGCCTAAACAAAAAAGAAAAAGAATGAAGAAGAAGAAGAAGAAGAAGAAGAAGAGGATATCTCAATGATTATTCATACTTATTGATATATCCTGTTTGATTCTTTTAGAAAGTTTGTTTCTATTTAATACAGTATTTAACTTTCCAATATGATTAGCAACATTTATCTATAAAAGTAAAGAAAAAAAAAAGAGATTTTCGTACTAGTTGCAAGAGGTTAATTGAGTTTGAAGAATTGAACCTGCGAATTGATATCCACTTCCTTTGGTTTGTATACAAGAGTATTTACAAGTCCATTATTCTGTTGAAGCTCGTCAATTGATTTATAAGGAATTTTTAAAGTAAAATCAATCATATGTTTTCTTGCCTTAATGAACGATAAAAGAGAACTTTGTTAGACGCTTTTTTACGTATAAATACAATAATAATTCCATACTTTCACTCTTCTCATCCTCTTTTTGCAATTATCCTCGTCTTGTTCTATTTTAGAGAAATTATTTACTACTTCTAATGATCTATTAAGATTTGCATTGAGAATTGATGATACTGAATAGATTGTCGAAGATACTTGACTAACGTTGCCAGCGTTCAACTGCAATTTTAAATTATCATTCGATACAATATCCAAGGTCAAGTCTAATAGTTTATTTTCAGGGATAGGAGGCGGTTGGACATGAACATCAAATATATATTCATATTGATCACCAATCGAATCAATTACGCTTATGACCGTTTCAGTAATTCCATTTTTTGGATTACCAACTGGCAACATCAAGTGTACAGCTTCCTGATTATATGAAAAGTAGAGTAAGAAACTCTGTTTTCTTCCCTGAGGTCTTGCCCTATACTCGTATTTTAAACCTGACGAATTTTTTAATTTTTTAAATTCCTGCCAACCTCGACAGCTTATTTCAAAATTGGTTATTGACGCAAAACCAGTTCTAGGTTGGCAATTGCAATTACCACCGAACGGTGGTCTATTCATAAGAAATGTTTCATTTACTGATCCATAGTCGTTATTGTTAATTTCCATCATTCTTCCTTCAACAATTAAATTATACAGAGTACCAGGAAGAAGAGTACTACCTTTAATTTCAATCTCATCACGTGATGTGTTTCCAGTGGTTATATCACTAAGATTATTAATGAAAGACCACGATTCATTGGCATTAATCATTATTTTCCAATTATAAATCATTTTCCAATACAAACTTGTGCATTTTGACAAACAAGTTACTTTATAAATAATAGAAGAAGAGAGTCTTTTCTTCCAAAAACAATTCTTTTTACATCTGTTTATAGGGCCATATATTAAAAACAACAACAACAACAACAATAGTATAATGATAGATATACCTCATTTTAAGTGTTGGTCTTTTGAATGGTTGTAAATAGAACATTTGCTCATAAGTCGCTTCTCTCTTTTCAATATTCGACAGAATTTTAACGCTAATAATATATGTTGTATTTGGTATCATGTAATAAGTATTTAAAGTCAACTTTCCATTTCCACCATTTTCAATAAATCCAGGACCATTTCCAAAGCATCCTCCATTTTCTTGAAATTCATTCAAAGTAGGAGGTACATTTAAAAAATCTACTCCTATATGTTTGTCATTCGTTGGTAACTTTTCGCCGATTTTCCTACAATACCACTTGAAATAGGTATCCTTCAATTTTTCATTAGGATCATTATCCGGATCGAAACTGAAGAATTCAGCATTAAATGTCTTATTCGTAAGAAATTCGGCAGTTGTCCAATTGTTATTGTCAATGTTTACAATTAGAGGACTGGGTATTATTTCTAAATAATATTTATAAGTATTATTGGCAAATGGCTGATTGAACATTTGTAAAAAATATTGAATTTCGTAAATTCCGTAAGACAATTGTCTTTCTCTTAAATTCAATGTTTTATTATTTGACGTAAATTCTAAAGAATTGGTATCCATTTTGAAAATTTTCCATTCGTATAGTATTCTATTTGTTTTCATACAATCCCAACTTATGTTAACTGGTATTTCAACTGGACTACTCTTTATAACCTTGAATGGTCTATTTTGAAAAGTATAGCCAATTGGTACAGACGCATTTGGACTATAACAATACCAATCTGCGACTGTTGTTGTAAAATTTCTCTCATCTTTAGTTATATGATTAAATCCTTTGACTTTAATATTATAATATCCTATCTCTTCGTATAGATAATCTATTACAATTGTTGTTTGATCATAGGCAATTTCAGTAAAGTTTATCGACTCGCCGAAAGCGTATTCCCGACAGATGTCGTTAACGCCAAATGCCATTTTCGTTGAATATTTATCATCGCCAAAATCAAAGATAAAACACGAATTAGTTGCCATTCTGCCAATTTTTGCAATTACAGTTGTTACATTTGTTAATAGGACGCTTTCATTAGCCGTTAATTGTTCTATTGTTACAGCGTCTAATATAATTTCTGACAAACTCTGTAGGTTTTTAACAGACAATAAATTACTACAAATTACATTTGTAGTTAAATTGCCAATTGAATTTCTTGAAAAATAATACTGATATACAAATGAAATTTTTGGTGGCCAATTTGAGATAAATTCATGAGTTGATTCGCCATTGCTAAATTCAAATATACAATAGATATCCTTAAGGATTTTCTGAGTAGATTCAGAATAGAGTTCGTAGGTAATAATTCCAGGTGTCCACAAAACGGAATTGTTTGCTTTTAGGCCAATATTTTCAATTCTATTCTGCACAACTATCTTAATTGTTTGCTCTTCTCTACTTGGATTATTTTCCCCAACTACAATTATTGAATAATTTCCAATTTGGTAAAATAATAGATTAACCAGTAATGGTTGATCGCTGGCGAATATTTTTGGATGATTTTCCAATAGAACTGATGATAAATGATGTATTTTATATATCACTGACGAACCAGCTTCAACAGTAATCTTTAAAGATACATTTTCCATTATTTCGTAAGCCGGTTTTGCGATTTTAACTGATAAATTCTTAATTTTCTCAAATACCAATAAATTTAGTGAATTTTCAAATTTACTAATCAAATTCTTACATGATATTTTAACTGAAATATTTTTACCAACATCACTTTTTTCGTATTTGTGACTTTGAATGATTGACGGTTGTTTACTCACACGAAATTTATGAATTATATTTTCATTTGTTGGTTGAAAGATGCAAGAAACATTTGTTGGAGATTGTCTATGTTGATTAATTCTCATTGAAAAGTTTACTGGCTGTTCATCTAAACAACTAATGTTTGGCCCATTGATAGCAAGATCAAAAATAGGTACTTGAACAATGATTGTTGAAGGTAACGCTGTCGCTGTTAATTCATTAACGCTATTTCTTACTAAAACACTTGCATTGAAATTTCCAGCTTTCTCGTATTTGTGGATCCAATAGTTACTCTTATAAACTGTATCTATCAGTTTACTATCAGACTGGCCATCTCCATAATCAACAACTGCTAGAATATTAACTCCAGTTGAGAGGGAAAGTGTAAAATTCAACGATTCATTAACTTTGATGATATTGTTGTTGACTGAAAAATAAAGTCCAGTTATTTCCTCTTCGAGTGAAATGTTTTTTTGAACAGAATGATTAGAAACATTATTAGAGCAGTTTGCTACTAATGTTAAATGTCTCCTTTCCCTTTTATTAAACATTCTACTATATTCGTATAATACAGATGTTCCTTTTGTTAAATCAACGTTACGAAGCAACGTTTCATTTCCATCTCCCATTTCCAATAAACACGATACATTTGTTGGTTTGAATCCATTTTCAATCGTCATCTCCACAATTGTTAAATTAACTTTTCTAGGCTTTTCATACCGAATTATTAAATCAATTTTCTTTATTTTATGTTGAATAATTACACTTTCAACAGTTTCACTCGAACAATTGAAAAATTTATTTCTAGCCGTAGCCATTGCTTTATATTCACCAATCATCGAGTAGGAATAATACACATAAAACGGTTCTAGATTTGCCATTAATAGAAAATTCTTCAAAATTTTAGTACTACCATCTCCGAAAGAAATTTCATATTCAACATCGCTTCCATTTTTTAACGTTAATTCTAAAGAGATATTTTCAAAGGATGACCAATATCTATCCTGAAATTTCATATTTAAACCAATGACGTTCTGTTGCAGTTTAATTATCCGAGTACTCGTGATAATAGATATTGAATTGTTACAGGTTATTATTGCCTTTGATCTAAATTCATCGTTTAAATAGTTGTAATCAATAATTAACGGTTTAGACAAAGTAAGAATATCAGTTTTAGATATGATGAAATTTTCACCAGTTTCAACAATACACGTCATCAGTATACTCTTTGTTTCATTGTTTATTACATACTTGTAGTTTGCGTAGAAGAAAACTTGTACAGGAGGTTCATTCGGAGTATATTCGGTGTATATAGAAACGTGGTTCTTTAATATCGGTTCCACAAGCTTGATTAACCAACAAATTTCAATTCCGGCCTCATTCCAAGCAGTTAAACTAACGTTATATATACCATACTCTGTGAAATTATACTGTATAATATTCTCAATTAATCCGAATGAATCTACGTGATCTGCTTTAAACCAATTCCATGATATTGAATCTCCTCTGTCTGTAAAATTTACAATGTAATTTACATCACTTCCTTCACTCCATGTAACTGAAAATTGACTTATGGTTCCTTCCGTTAAATTATTAGTGACAGTCCTAAGATTTAGATCTTTGATTGTTAGGCCTAAACAGTTTATATAGCTTTCAACATTCGTACAAGAAAGACTATTTTTAGAATGAAGGAGACTATAGGATGATCCATTTGCCGGTAGAACTTTGAAACATAAAAATTTGTATTTAGAGCAGAGACTTCTGGGAATTTTGAATGTGTTAATAAATTCCATTAAAATATAACAATTGATTGATAAATTTGTTTGAATAAGCGATGAATTAACAATACTTTTATAGTATTGTACTGAATCATTCATTTCCAAATTAATATCAGTAAAAAACAATGTAATATTAAAATTATTCCTGTTGAATGGAACGTTTTCAACGCTAAATCTTTTATCGATATTCGTCCATTTTAAATATGTTTGTAAATGTTGAATATAACCCCTTACTATTGTTTGTCTGGGAATAGTAAGATTTGCCTCAATATCAACAGCTGAAATAGAAGATAAAAATCAACAGATTATTGACTGCAGACAGACAGACTATACCTGGTGTACAATTTTTATAAGGTGTTAGGTCAATGCATAAAATATCATTAGTTCTGTTACTTTCCGTAAAAGATGATGAATTTGACGAGATAATTCTAAAGCAAATGTACAAGTCACCTTCGCACTGTGACCTTGAAAAATAAGTTGAAATTTGAATTGTTAAATTTAAAGTATTTCCGATTTTAATGCCATTTTGTTTTTGCTTTAATTCTAGTTCTACCATCTTCCAATTAGGATTTGTACTATTAATATCTTCTATTCTACTGGTTGAAACACTTTCAATATCATAATTAAAATATTCATCGAATAATTCTATGACGTCATGAAGATTTGAAGGTAAATTCAATAAAGTAATAGTAAAAGTATGATTTTGAATAACGCTTCTATAAAACTGTTGTTGCCCATCAAGTAGAGTGATTTTCAATATTGATAAATCTAAATCTGGTTTGCAATTTACAAAATTTGAAAATATAGAACAAATTTGATTGTTTGCCTTATCCCATTCCAGATATTTGCTGTAAGGCGATTCCAATACATTAATGCAGATATACGTCTTGTTGAAACATTGTAATTTCGGAAAGTTGAAGAAAACTGATAAAGATATAGTGGCTTCACCCCTTTTTGATGAATTTTTTTCCATCCTACTAAGTAATTCTTTGTTTAGTCCATGTTCCGAAAATAAGCTTACGTTTTTCCTCCATTTTGCGGTTAGGTTACTACTAACTGAATCGGAAATATATATTGTAAAATCATAGTTGGTTATTGGTAAAGTTGATTCGATGATTGGCCAACCAGCATTATTCACTAATAGGGCTGTTAAATTTACGATACTCTCTTCCTCCCTGATAAACTCACCCTCAAAGTTAACCTCCTTCAAAAGAATGTCTGTAGCTATTATTTAAAAAAAGAAGCGTAATGTTAATAAAAATTCAAAAAGCCTAAAAGGTATAAACAGTTTAGAAAGCCTACCTCGATAACAATTGTTATCTTTGCGAATAGTGTAGGCGGAACATTGACATGAATAAGGTAAATAATCCAAATCATAGGGTTCTTTTTCCGGAATACAAACTGTATTTTGTTCAAAACAGTTTGAATCCGAATCGCAATTTTCGCCAAAAGCCTTTTCCATTTCTGTTAGAATGAAACAAAAAAAAGAGAAAATGATTAAAATAAATCAATTTTATTCAATAAGAAGAAAAAAGACTTTTTACTTTTTGTTTTTGTGTTAATTTCAACTTCGCATAACGTTAATCTAAGATTTTCACCTACCATCCAGATACCTAGATATGAACCTTTAATAGATTCATCGTCGCAGTCAATTGTCTGCTTTACACCAGCTCCAATAGCTCCAGTGTAATGTTTGCATAATCTAAATACTGAAGTATCAAAATGACTTTCATCAAACGTCTCCGAGAGACCTATTGTAAAGTTGGATAATTCGGAAGCTATTGTTTTCGAAAGATAAAGAATGCTTAACAAGATTTTTACCATTTGATTATAAAAAAAAAAAACAATTATACAGTGTTTGTTTGTTTTACTCACAGCAACAATCTTTCCTATTCGCAACTGTTATTCCTGTGACATTAAAAACTTTTTGTAAATTGACAACCCACCAAGGATTGGTTGTAAATTCCCCCATTGCGCAATAGCCTAGTGTAGCATCACTAAGTGATATGCCATCAATTGCCAGATTAGCTTTATTGTCCCCTTTAGTTGTCTTTTGAAAAGCTATTTTACCAAGAGCAACATTATCTAAAAGTGGAAAAACAGTTTGTTGTTTGTATATGAATAATACATGGAAATCGATTTAAGAGAAAGCTCTCATAGTCCTAGGCGTAAGATCTACGCCTAAAAACAAGGAACTACTTTCTCTATCAATCAATTTCATTGAGTTAACTAACATTTATGCCGTGGCTTAATTTTAAAAATATACTTTTCAACTTGAAATTGGTATTTATCATTTAAATCAGTCATATCAATTGACCAATTAGAAATGAGGCCTAGCAGATTCGATGTAGAACAAGAATTATTTGGAAACCACCAACCACTATTTGTATTTTGTGCGCAAGATAATTCATTGTCACTGTCGATTGTGTAAAAATTGGCAGTATTTAAAAAGTCGGCTGATTGAGCACTGCCACTTAAGAATTTTGATATGGTTCTTGAATATAATTTACTTTCTGATTCAATAAGAATTCCTTGGAATTCATTGTGCACGTGACTGCCATCTTTCGACCACATATCAATTCTTCCATTATACTCTCTAAAATTTGTTAAATAGCTCGCTAATTGGTTGCCAGCCCAGAATTCTTTGTCATCTTCATATCCATTCTTATAATCAGACCAAGATTTTGGCAATAAACCATCCATTGATAGCTTTTGTCCAAGAATTGTCCAATCTCCAAAACATTTTAATTTAGCACTCTTATCGGCTCCTCTAACATAAAAGTTAGACGACGATTGCAGCGATAGACAATCTGCAATAAATTCAACGCAACCATACAATTCAATTTGCATAGCGAAATATAAATTCTTATCAAGAAGATTGAATTTAAGAAAACGGGTTATTAGATTAGTTTTAAATGTATAAAATCTTGCGTAATAGTGATTGAACAACCCTTGAAAAACACGATTATTACTGATATCCCAAGAAATATTCTTCCAGTCTACATTGTTTAAAGATGATTCTATTGTGAAATTTTTAACATATCCGGGTTCATTCAATTTTCCTGTTCCTTGTAATACGAACGAAGAGATTGTCAATGATTGATCGAAATAGAAGAGGATCCACGGATTTAAATCTTCATTGCTAGATCTCCAAAAACCTTCCGGGCCTTTTCGAACGTGCAGCGGTAGTTTAGTTTTATCCGTTGATGAGTCGTATTCTGAAGAGACGTTCCATTTTATTCCCAAAACCTTTTCTTCAATAAGCCTTTGAAAGCATTTACCTAATTCACGAGAAAAAGGAAGGATCAGGTCACGAAAGATGATTGAATGAATGAACAAACAAACCAGGATAAACAGTTTCAAAGTATAGTTTATCTTTATCGTCAACGTCTCTTTTGAGGTAAGCGTTTTTTGAGTAGGTATTTGACGAATAAAGTATACAATCCTTTGTATTTGTATCAAAAGCAAATGAAATACAAATAAATCTGATCTCTTCATTACACGCCATTAAACAGTCAAATCTGGTATTAAAGTCACTTTTATAAACCATTTTACTGCTAGTTGCATTTAATGAAGCTGCATCAACAACTGTCCACAACTGTCCAATTTTTTCATTAACTGGTACTGCAAAAATTTTCCTTTTCTTATTAATAAGACCAATGGCAAAAAATTTGTTTACATATTGCCTCTTTTTCACAAGATATTAAAATATTGTCTAAATTACAAGATAGCTTTATCCAGAAACCAGACAATATGTCAAAACCTCCACAACTACCGGATCCTTTTGATGTGTGCCATCGAATTATCTCGTCCGTTGGTAGAGTACTTCCATCAGGCCAGGTATATTTACCAGTTTTATATGTTAATCCCATACGTGTTTTTTGCGAATTTCTAATTTTAAACAATTTACTCGCTTTTTTGTGCAGTGACAGATAAAAACAAACAGTTAAAAAAAAGGACTCACTTTGAAAAGAAACCTTGAAGGAATACATTTAGAATTTCATCATATTTCGGTGAAATTAGGTTCCCTTCACCAAGCCATGGTATACCTTTACACTGCTCAATTGAATTGGCATACGTGGCTGGTGTAGAAAATGAATGAGAGATGCATTTTCTACCAAAAACAAAATATCCAGGCGGACATTCTAAGAATGGTTAATTAATTCAATTAGATTAAATACTAATATTTAGTGTATAGACTGTTCTATACCTGAGTACTTTTTACAATGAATAGATATTTTCCAGCAAACGAAACTTTCACTTTGAATAAAGAGCGCAACGTGTACAGCCATTATGGGAATGGATAATAAAACTTGGTGTAATGACTAGAGATTGAGAGAATATTTCAAATTTAACATTCAACATTCAACAGACAACAACAAAACACCTTACATTCGACTGTAAATGATCAATGCCATTTGTATAGTTATACCAGTCAACAGAGTTGATTGAGTACTGAATTGTTAATTTCATAAGTTGGGTTGCATTGGAAACTATTGAAAATCCAGTTACTGTGTAAACCGTTTTAAAATTTAGACTTATTTTAATTGGTTGTTGTTGTTGGGTAAAATGTTTAGGGCATGCTAAATTAGCATTTTCATTAATCAATAAACTTCCCCAATATATTGAATTTCCTTGAACAGAATCTTCTTGGATAAGGATTCTTTCTAATTCATTTGATGGATTCTTTACTGGATCTTGTTCTGTATACAAAACTGCAGAAATAAGACGCTATTCTTAACAAAATCTACTCGTCATATTTACGTTTAATGCAGCCAATAATTTCCAAGCGTAAAGCTTTCTTCCCTAGCCATTGTTTTGGTGTGAACCTCATAAATCTTGATTCTATTGTATTGTTAAAAAGTAACAAGTACTTCATATTTCTCGTCAAAGTAGGATTACTTCTAAGATAAAGTGTCTAATTGTGAAATGGACTAGATAAGACAGTTAAGATTATTAGTAAAGTGTCCTATTTACTTTACGATTTAGAGGCTCCTCATACATTTTCCATCCATGAATTCTATATAATGAGTACTCGACCGAAAAGTCGTAAATATAATACTTTTGATTTTTACAGGATTGGGAAATAAAACCTGTAACAAGGTATACATGACCTAAATCTATTTGTATATAGTCATTTGGTGGTGGCGAATTGGTAATCCAACAGTTTACGCTATCCAGTTTAATATTATATATATAGTAGGGCTTGGTATAAGATGGAGAAGTTATTTGCGAAGCATGCATTTGGTTTGTGTTGCCAATACCCAGTGGATGGTTGCATTTAGGAGTAAAAATTGGAATTTCATCTTCATTTAAATATCTTCCATACAGTTGAAGAATAAGAGAAGCATAGTTATTTTTACTAGTTGGATTGAATCTTAACGACTCACAAACAATGTTTGGAGCGAATTCTATATGATTATAATAATCTGAGCTTTCTTGTATAAAATAATTCTGTTAAAGTAGTATTTTCCATAAAAATCATGAATGTTTTCTTAAATGATCTATTTAAAGCCTTACAATTATATCACCGTCCTTATCCCTTATGGCTAACCATTGGTCATATGAAGATCTTTTGTAAAAAATCTGCGCTGTCTTTGTATATTGATTAAAAGAATATCTGCCGGATGTAGTAAAGGCAGTTAATCTTACTAATCTGTTAAAATTCACTTCCAAATAGCATTCGGTGCTCAACGCTAGCGAGCACACTGCTGGTACGTTAGAAGTGCGACTACTTCCCACCAAGTAATTGACGTGTATGTGATTATACGCTCCGTAAATGTTGACTGTTACATTAAATTCTTGTTCACTTTCGTCATTTCCTTCCGGCATTAATCTAGAACTTTTATCATCAAAGCAAAACTGCTCTAAAAAATTAGTGTTTACTTTATAACTAAATTTCGTTATGTCATATTTTAACATGGAACTCGATATATTATATAATTGGCATTTTACCCGTTTATCCAATCTGTACGCGAATATTTTGTCATTACTTGCAAACTATTCATTTTTTTTATAATAATACATACACAAAATGCCATCCAACTGAAATACACCAGCTACGGGAGAGACAATAGTCCAAGCAAGTTCTCAGATAGGTATGATCTATATACGCTTTAGGACTAACCAATGGATTATAATTTGGCTTTAGACTATATATAGGCTGACATTTTTCCTCAGCAGTATAATCTCTCTCATCGTCTGGTACTGTTGTTTTTAAAGAATGAAAAATTGTTTATTGAATGTATTAATTATTAGAAATGATGAATAATTGTATACAATTTGGTAAAGTTTCGCACATTGCATATGCCAAATCATTGCAAGTGCTTCTATCAAAGAAATCTCTAGCGATAATACAAGGCCAAGTGTAGACAGGAACATAATTTGAAGCTCTTGTTAAATAGTTTGTAACTTTTGTTCCATCCAGCCAAACAAATTTATCCAGCGTTGTTTGCTTAGCACCTATATAGATACCGTACATCTTCTTACTAATGAAAATATAAGCAATTGCTCATTAATCATATAGTTAAACATGTAAATTTTGAATTTTTGTACTTCAAAACGAAATGTCTTTTAACAAAGTCTATCTCTATTGTAGTTTTTGGCATTACCAAATTGCCTTCACCTTTCCAACTAAATCCATTCTGACAGAATTTACGACACGCCTCAAACGTTCCTTGTACATCGGAAGTTGTATAACATTTATTCAAATTTCTTACCGAACCTGGTGGACAAACTGGCGCTTTTTCACCAAAAAATTCAAATCTCATACATTCTTCGTGTCTTTTATTAAAGTTTAGGCGGATGAAGCGAAACCTCAAAGCAGGCGACGAGAAAATAACAGTTCTATTCATTTCGTACTCACACGTTATTTCCTATTCAAAAACACATACAAAAGAAATATATTATCTAATAAGATAGCGGTGACTGTTGAAAACGGCCATTTTGGAGCTATTTTGGTTTGGTAATGAATGAAGGAATGATGGGTTTAGGATCAATATTTAAGCAATTGATTTGTAATCAGGTAGGTTCAAACAAATGGGTTAGCAACGATGGAGAAGTTAAAACAGGGTCCAGGGATATGTTAGGGTTATGGTAAAACCACAAAACTGTGGCCGTTATTCAACATTCATCCAAAGATGCCATTATTAAAAATTCACCTCTTCAATTCTATTCATATTTGTTTTATTGTACTGAGCTCCATATATTAAAGTATCATTGCAGTTATCCCATTGTAAGCTTTCTTTATAATATATGAAAATCCTTTCTATATAGTATATCACACCAAAGTCAACAAACCACCAAGCACCCGTGTCACTGTCGCTCATACACCAAAAGGTATCTTTAGTATTGAGTGCCATTTTAGGAGAAGTAGCCAAACTTTTGTAGGATGATGCAATAATGATCTTAGGGAATTTATCAGTTGTATTCAATTTTGGATGTTTAGCTGGATAACCATACAACTCCATAGTAATACTACTAACTATATGATACTCTCCAGTATAAGTGAATCTTATATAACGAGCGATAATTGGCTGATGAAATACCAATTGAAAAAGTTGGTTTGAATGATGAACAGTATATTTTTTTATTTCTCCATTGTTTGTTGTATGATCGTACCATTCAACCAGATCATTTGTATACATCACTCCAAAGCTTTTCAAATAGCCGTTTCCATTACACTGACCACTTGATATAACTTTTACAATATGATGTTGAATTCCCAGATCAAATTGCCACTTTCCCGATGAAATATAATATCCAAAAGTTTGAAAAACAGGTATACAACCCAACCGAATTTCGTGAATTCCGTAATCTAAGTTGAACAGTTTTTCGGATAACATTTGAGAATGTAATATATAAAGATTTGTTAAACCGAGCGGTTTTGTGAATTTATCAACATCAATACCACTGCTGTAGTTGAAACCAAATATTTCAAGCCTTAACGCCAATCTTCCTTGATAAATTCCAGGATAAAATACAGCGTATTGAGCAATCAGGTAGGGATTGAATGCATTTTGAACGACAGATTTATGGTTAATATTTCCAAAAAATTTCTGAAAAGATTATTGTTTATAATCCTATACCAGTTTATGTTGAAATATCAAAAAAATAAAATTACCCGACGTTCTCCCTTAGACGTTTTTACAATATTTACAATATCTGTTCTATTACTGACGTCCAAATAGAAATATTTTATCCACGTATTATCCCTACCACCAGCGCCCTCTATATTAATTCTTGTCATTCTAACTATTCTTCCAAAATTGAACTTATTTTTAAAAATATAATGAATGTTAGGCATTAAATTAGTAAACGTTTTAGAAACTAACTTTTATATATGAATTTACGGATGATAGACGAAAGTGGCCGCCATTCATTGGGTTAGATAAACCGTAGAATTGTCTATCAACCATCCGCAATTGAGATACTCCATACTTGGTTGGATATAGTACTACATCAGTTTCAATGTTGCCATCCGAAATTCCAGTTGGACCATTAATTAAAGCTTCCTCTTTTTCATCACCCTCAACTATAGAATACATTTCCCAAGTGTCCCAATGGCTAGTATCGTATATCGGTTCAGAATTTGTATCGGAAGTGGTAGTACCATTGTACAAATAGCATTTTCTATCAGTATTCTTAAGCTTAAAACTGAAACCTTTACACTTAAAGCTTGTTTGATGTTGACACAGGTACGAGCAACCCTCAACCTGAGCAGTTTCATAGGTTTGCGCCAAATGAGCAGAATTTAATCGAGCATTGTGAAGAAAGAACCACTTGATGATTGGGGCATCGATTTTCCCTTTTAGAAGAAAAAGAAACGGCAATTTCAATTTAATAATAAAAAATGATACGGATAATATAAAATTGAATTAAAACTAACTATTAGCCTTCATTTCGCATATATAATGACTATAAACAGAACAATCTACGTTATGCCAGCCTTGATTTGAAGAAAATGCGCAATATTGTGAAGGAATGTCAGGCTCCCCGGTCATGTAATCACGATCGAAATTTGTAAAATTATGCCGAGCGTCATTAGTCCACTGCCAATTAACGTTTGAATTTAGCTTCTTCATTCGACTAGTTTGCGCAATGGAATCATTTCTTATCAATCCAATAAATATTCTAGATGTTAATCTAAAGATTATAAAATAGTGCTCAAAACGTAAAATTCTGATTTATCAAAAAAAAGAGACTGGCAAACCTTCTCATTAAATATACGGCAAGTGAATCTTCTTCTATTGAGGAAATTTCAATGACGTATGCTTCACTAGACCAGACAACATTCCTACAAATACTCCTTATCAAGTTAGTATCATCATTCGAACTACCGTAGATTGAACCAGGAAAGTATTGATAGCATGATTCACCGTATTCTATTGTATTTGGTGGACAAGCTTCAGCTTCGCATGCATTAACAAAGTACTCAACGCACGGGATAACGAAATTACTAGCTAAACTCCAGAAGTTTAATTGTAATTTAGTTGCCGAATGAAGATTTAGTAATGTTATATTAAAGGTTTTATCATCGTCTAATCGGTTAATTGTATATTTATCCAATGGTCTCCAAACGTTATTGCCCCTAGACCAGTCTATGCTCCATTCTGGAATTGGTGTATTTGAAAATTGAATTTGAACAGCTGTTAAATGATATAATAAATGAAATTCAATGACGATTGTAGATTCCACTCTTTTATAAGTTGAATTTGACGTTTTATTGTAAATATTTGTCGTTTTCTGTTGCATAGGACAAGTTGCCGTTGTTGTTGCATTGTTTTCAAGGTCAAGTCTTGGACAAACGGCTATGAAAGTGAAATTTAACTCATTTTTGAAACAGCAACTTTTTAACTCTTACCATCTAATTTCCCATAAAATTCAAATAACGCACATCCAGAGCCGATGACGCTATCTGAGTAAATACGAACATATCTAGCTCTTATAGGCTCGTCCAATCTTACTTGAATTGGGGTGAGCGTTTGCCATTCGATTGATCCAGAAAACTGTAAGACTTCTCCATTGCTATTTTTGACCTTTTCCAACATGTCTTCAATATGGTAGGCTACAGCCAGAGAGAATTTTTTAAGATAACCTGCGGAAGTTGCGGACGGAGCTACACTCAACCCATAGAATTGAATGGGCAATGACCATGTTACATCGAACCAATCGTCACTCTTGACTGGGATAAAACACTGTTTCTGGAAAGGATAATCACTGGCACGGCCTCTCAATCTTGCTAGAAAAGGGGCATAGTGATAAGTAGTACTAGTCGTAATATGTTTTGCGCTTATTTGCATATCATCTATAAGACCCGACTCCATTCCCAATGCAACTCCTTCCAGATCTGTATGAGAAAAATGAATAGAAGCATTTTTAACGGATTAATGCCAATCCAAACCTCTAACTGAAATGTTTTCATCCAGCTGACAACCCCGAACTGATAAACGGAAATCCGGTGTCAAGTGCCAACTTTTGGGATTAATGCGAAAACAACGTAAAACAATTGGCAATTTGAAGAGAATAACCCTAGCCAGAGACCAGAATTTATGACCAATCATTTCCTTCAAATGATGTAAAATTAACGACAATTTAAATTTATTACACAGAAGAAAAAAAACTTACAATAATTTCTTTTGTTTCTTTTCTATTGTACCAAGAAAAATCTAAACAATTCAAACTATGCAAAAAGTAATGATTCTCTATTGTATGTTTGCCGTGTCTCTCTCCACCTAGAATATGATATCCAGTTATATTGTAAAGATTTATGAGATCTACTTGAAGCCATTGGAATAGGTTTATGTTTTGTGGTCTAAAACATCCCAGAAAGTTGTCTTGTTTGAAACTTTCAACTTTGGCTTGTTGAGGTTGAGACTGATCCAAAACATTTACAGTAGATGCTGTAAAACTCGATTCAGGAAGATTATCTATAACAGTACTTTCCTTCATACAAAATGGCGCCGTATTGCCTTCGCATTCCCATTGATAAATGTTAAATGTTGAATCAAAGATTAATTTATCAAAATCCTCAGCAAAAACTTTTGTCGAATGTATAAAACATTGTTTGGTAATAATATTCCACGAAATACTAGAACAATTGCCGAGTTTACCAGAAAAGCAGTCCTAATAGGGTTCAAGAAAGAAGGAATATAATATTAGCAAGTTCAATATCAAAATGAATATATTATACTTGAAGACAAATCTCTAATGGACCCTCGAATTTAACGGATGGTCTAGGATCTTTATACTTCTTTAGAACGTGCCAATAAGGTCTACAGCCACTCTTATCAACTAGTTTATTGAAAGAAAAAAACTAACATGAAGGTGTTTGTTTTGTTTGTTGATTTATTTATTTAAAATGACAAACTTTCTGATATTTCACAAATATAGCCAGGATTGCTATACGTCTCAGGAACGTCTAACCACATTCCAGTTTTTGTTTCCATGACTACGTAGGGTTCGTTGTTCATGTAATTATTTTCGCCATTGTCGAAATTATGAAAATTCAATGGTGTTCCATCAAACCAAACGAAATCAGTGGAAAACTTTCCTTGCGTATCATTTCTAATTAAGCCTATATAATAAGAATTTCTAATAGAATATTCCAGATATAGCTGAAGAAATGAAAGCTTTCTAGCAGATTCAATTTTTATCACAGTTCCACTAAGATTTTTGCACAACGAGTTGATTTGTAAAGGTGAATTTGAATTGTTTTCAAGTTTGATTACGCAATTATCCAGATATCTTATCCAGCCAGAGGGACAATTATCACCTATTTGTTTTTGTTTGCCTTTTTTAAACACGCTAAATTTTTTAATTATTAAATTTACCTTGCGCAATTTTTACCATAGGAATTAAAGCGAAAATCAGCATGAAAAGCAACTCCATTTCCAACTGATGTTGCTCAATTGTTCACAGATTCATTTTGCTTGAATCTTTTAAATAAATATGATATTACTCAGTTCCTTTAAAAGGTTAATTTAATGTGTAAACAATAAACAAATGTAAGAAACACGTATTATAATGACTAAAGAGAAAAATGATGATCCTGAATTATTGAAGAGAGATCAATACACATTTGCGTTCAGCTTTTCCAAGAATAATCTAGCCCTGACCCTGAGAATAAGAAAAAATTTACCATCTTAACAATATTTATTATTCTTTTATATATATAGCTATTGAAATCGTAATGGAACGATTTAGTATGGTATAAATTACCTTTTGTTGAATTTTATATAATATAATTAATGCCTTAAGTTTTCATTATTGATTGTCTTAATATTTGATACATTAAAATGATTGGTGTTTTTATAACTGAAATCTTAATTATTCATAATGCAATCAGAGAGGTAAAATTGAAAATGAAACAATTTATAATTTTCATTTTGTTTATTATTTAACGCCATCTAGTGGGAGTATTTAACAACTTAGGACAACGGGGTAAAATATAATTTACGTCCCCAGTCTTGGGTTAATCAACTCAATTCCAGATCTTTGGATACCAATTAACAACAGCTATTAATGTACAAATGTTCAAACAAGATAAGCATAAACCTATCCTTTCATAAAAGTGGACTTTGCTCTTCAATTACTGCTTCTATGACTGCCTCTGTCCAGGAAAACCCTACAGTATTTCCTATCATACTTTAAGTGTAACTATTTGTTTGCTACTAGTTACTATTGATTAGTCTTACAGTTGAAAAATATGAAAACCCTTTCAAAATGTCGTAAAATCACGTACTAAATACTTAAATTGGCAAATTCTTATACAGGTGGCGCTGGTAGAGATGTGTGAAAAATAAGCTACTTTTTACTTTTGTTCTTTTAGGACAATGAAATTATACAAAATTACTTGGAATAGGCCTACATGATTGTAAATCTGAATCAAATATTGGTTTTAGAATTGGTGATGTAATTGGAAGTCAAAAGAACTTGATCAATTGATTTTTGGCGATAATAGATTAGCTTTACCTAATAGTCAATTTAATGCAACAAATGGCAATGTAGTTAGCAAAGCAATTGGACACCAAAAAGGCTTGACTTTCTTATTTATTGGCGAAAATCAATTTGGTTTTGAAATTGGAAATGTATATTTGAAAATATTAAGGAAAATTGTATCAAATAAGAAGCGTTAGGCCTATTAAATTGCAGTTTTGATGAAAGTATTGGTAGTGTTGTAGGCGAAGCAATTGGTATGCGAAAGCAACTCAATTATTTAACTCTTGATAAAAATAAATTAAGTTCAAAAGTTTGAAGGAATATTTAAAAATAAAGTAAACTTCATAAAAATTGGAACACCTCTAATTTTGAATAGGCCAACATATTAACAATGTTTTCCACTAAGAAAAAAGAATTTTTTTAATTTTTTTTGCATAAAATGTTAGATGAAGCTTAAATTTATATATAATTTTCTTTCAAATACGATTTAAGTAAGATTTTACATCATTTTTTTTTGTTTATATCATGTACTGTTTTATTGATTTTTTTTTCTTATTTGGCCACACTTCATAATAATTGGAACACCAACAAAAATGTTCCTATTATTCCTATTTATGAATATGACTACCCTTTTTTTGAAACATTGCCTGATTCTATGCCCCATTCCATCATATAGACTTGGTATCAACCCTGGCTGCTCTTTTATAAGCTCATAAGAGCATTTTTTTATTTTTTTCCACAATTCAAACCTGAGGATGAATTGTAGACCATCATATACCAGGTTTTTGGTAAGGTGCCACATGTTCTCAATTGGGTTGAGGTCAGGGCTCTTTGCTGGCCAATCTAGAGGATGGATGTCATTCATCTTAAAGGCTCTTTTAGTCATCCTTGCTGTGTGGCACCCAGCATTATCTTGCTGGAAGATGTATTTCCTCCCCATTTTTACCTCAATCTCTTTGATAACAGGGAGAACATCTTCCACAATAAAACAGCTGTAATTTTCAGCATTAAGCCTTTTCTTTATCTACCAAATTTGGAATATTCCATCAAATGTTATCAGTCCCCAGACCATTACTCCATCTCTGCCCATATCTTTTTCACTATCTTTGGTCCACATACCAAAGTCATTTGGCCCACTCAGTGAGAATCTAGCCTTGTCAGTGAAAATTACTTTAGACCAGTCTAGATTACCACTGATCATCTGAAGACAGAAACTTTTTCTCCTCTTACAATTATTTGTTGTAAGATCAGGTGTTTGCCTAACTCAATTATACCTAAATTTTGTTTTTTCAACTCCCTTTGAATGGTTAATAGGCTAACATCTACATCTAACTCTTTCAAAAATTTTCTTGCTGTCAACCTCTCCTTATTTATTTTTATTTTCTGTATAGGCCTCTTCATCCTGCCTATATCTCTCTCCATAAGTTTCTTTGAACAACCTCTATTCTCCCCTTTTGGTAGTTGATACCTTAAAATATTGCTAACAGAAGAGGGTGCCATTCCTAAAGCTCTTGCTGTGGCTCATAGTTTTGGTATTTCATTGTATTTCTTGAATACAAGCTCCCTAATGTCTTTACTCCTCATCATATTTAAAAAAGTACAATAAAAATAAAGTAATATAAATGAAATTAACAATTAATTGATAAAGATAACTTAGAAAATCAAAGACGTTAAAAAAAAAGTTTTTTTGGATATCTATTTGAATGCCAAACAAGATGTCAATTTTTATTTAAAACAATTGTCTTTTATGTTCTTAAAAATTTCTCTACCAATATCTGATCCAATGGCATTTTTTTCCAAATTCAGATATTCTAAATTCGGATTACACCCTATTGCTCTTCCAATTATCAAACCAATACTCTCATTAAATGAACAGTCTGATAAATCAAGTACTTTTAATTCAAAACAACTATTTTTAATATTTTGAAATATTTCTTTTCCAACCCCAGATCCAAATGCATTGTCTTGTAAATTCAGATATTGCAAATGAGGATTACAACCAATAGCTTTTCCAACAACCATACTAACTTCAGGATCAAAGAAACATTCAGTAAAGACTATTTCCTTCAATTGAGAACAATTGTCTTTTATATTTTGAAATATTACTTTTAGAATAGCTGTATCAATAGCTTCATCAGGCAAATTGTCTTCTTTTTCACCTTGTGAATTCAGCTCGTTATCCAGTTGTGCAATTTTTTCAAGATGTTTGTTTAAACTAATTATTTATTAAAATTACAATTTTTCTTTATAGATTCTAGGAAAATTATGTCTGAGTCAAACTGAAAGTTAGTGTTTTTAAAGTAAAGTTGTTCCAGTTGCTGTAAACCTTCATTATTCGCACTAAATAAAGAAGTACGTTGTGTTTCTAATAGAGAGTTTTTATTTAAGATTTTAGTTCTGGCTTCATTTAAAATGAATGGATTTAAATTGAGTAGTGATATCTCTTTGATGTTAACATTTGTATGAATAGTTGATTCAAGTTTCTTATCTGATGGTCTTTTACTAAAGTTACAGGTTTGAATCTTATTCTCAATTTTTTAATATTGTTTTGAGTTTCTAAAATTTTAATGGTCTTTTCGAAGACATCTTTTTCAAAAATGCTTTCATCAATTTCAAAGACTTGAATTGATATTTTCAAATTTCTTAAAATTTCCAGTTTACTACTCAATTTAATCTTTTTACATTTTGTAATAATTAATGTATTATGTTGAAAGTAATGGTTTAAATGATAAAAAATATCCTGGATAAGTGAAAAATTGAAGTTTTCAGAATTTAACTGCTTAACTAGATCAATATCATGCAATTGAATTTTTTTGTCATCTAAATCAATTGAGTTGAATATTTGTAAATTTGATATTTGATTGACTTGTTTGGCTAAATCAATTACATTTTCAATTTTTAAATCACAGTCATAAAAGAATATTTGGGCTATCTTTGTCTTTTTCAGGGTTACTATCTTTTTGAAAAATTTAATTATTGTACAAGCTTTAAAATTATTTTCTGAAAAGTCAATAACTTCGAGTGAATTTAAAACATTTAACTGTTTTGTAATAGCTATCAAGAATTTATCGCTCAAGTTGCATCTTTTTAAAAAGAGTTCTCGTAAGTTGTTTTCCTGAATTGAATGAAATATTTCACCATGAATATTTAAGTTATTGTCTGAAATGTTTAGATAACTGTAGTTATTGAAAGTATATTTCTTGTTGAAGAGTTGTTCTGTTAAATTGCATTTGCAACAGTTGATTTTCAGATTTGCTTTTAAAGGATGTTTTAATAGAGATAGTATTTTATGTGCCTTCTTTTCAATCCCAGTATTATGACTGATTGATAAGTCTGACAAATCCTTTAGTTTTGGCAAACTTTCACTTAAATAATCAATAGATTGATCAGTTAAATTACAATTTGTCAAATCTAATTGATTTAATTGAAGCGATGTGTGAATAATTTTTTGAAATACACAAAATAATAAATTATTGCTGATATCATTATTTGTAAATGCTACAGATTTCAAATTCAATTTACTTGATTCATTGTTCAAGTCTATTTTATCATCCAAGACTTTTATTTTTGGTAGTTTTAGTCTTTCTAGAGAATCCATTTTGAGGATATATTTTATAAATTCACAATCTTTAGATTCTATCAAAGTATTTCCCTCCAACTCTAACACTCTTAGAAATAAGCAATTCTTAAGTAATGTCACCAATTCTTGTGCAGAAAACTTTATATTACAATGGTTAAGCTTTAATATTTTCAAATAATTATGATTTTCTGCAATTATTGATATTAACAACTTATCTGAATTTTGACTGAAGTTTTTGTCGCATAGGCCTAATTCAGTCAATATTGTAAAATTTTTCAGACTATTTATCATTGAACATTGAAAATCCTTGATCACATTAATTGAGATTGATTTTTTTAGCATCACTTGATAAAAGTGTATTGAACAGCATATCAATGTTCTTTTCTGTAAAATGACAAAACATTTCTAAACATTTTTTTTTTGTAAGTAATAAATATTTACCAATAATTTTGCATCTTGTAAATTTGACTTTGGTCAAAGTCTTGCATTCATTTTTTTGATTGCGAAAAACATCCAATGAAAAGATGTTGCAATTGTTTAGTGTTAAAGATTTAAGAGATAATGATTCAATGGAAATTTGTAAATGTTTTTCATCCTTGAAAAGAATATCAGAGAAAATGGAGGAATAGTATACCATGCCAAATGCTTGGTTTCATAATGTCATTTTCAATAATATTTTCCATGTTGAATGTCCTTTTATTGACATAGGAAAGATATAAAATTGTATTGATTCCATTAAAATTAAATACATTTAAAGAACACCCAAAAAGAATGGGGATTATTGCATTTCTAATAGCTATAATTTTGGCTACAATACCTATGTTAAGATTTAAAGTTAGTAGAGAATTTTTGAAATTAATTTTTTGAAGTCTATTCTCTTGCCTTTAAATAAAGGACTTTTACTCTAAATCATCAATTTGTATAAACATTTATATTGGATATGATAAGACTGATGGTTGAATCTATTCTTTTATTGTCTTTGGCTTGATGATGTATCAATTTTTATCAATATACCAATCAAAAAAAAAATGATAGCCAAATCTGTCTGTTTCAGAAGAAAAAATATTTCAATAAA